>JAMOIN010001895.1:0-28069 GCA_024666655.1 Dascyllus trimaculatus
AGCAGCACAGCCCAGCACGCTGGGTTCCCCAGCACAGCACACGGGGGCCCCAAGCACCACAGCCCGCCTGGCTCTCCATCAGAGCCTGTTCAAGCCACTCCCCAGCAGGGCCTGTCCACAGGGCTCCCCAGCAGCAAAGCCCAGAACACCGGGTTCCCCAGCCCAGCTCACCGAGCTCCCCAGCACAGCACACGGGGGCCCCCAGCACCACAGCCTGGCTGGCTCTCCAGCAGAGCCTGTTCACACAGCTCCCCAGAAGAGCCAGTATGCACGGCTCCCGAGCAGCACTGCCCAGCTCAGCGGTCTCCACAGCACAGCACACGGCGGCCCCCAGCACCACAGCCCGCCAGGCTCTCCAGCAGAGCCTGTCCACTCGGCTCAACAGCAGCACTGCCCAGCACGCTGGGTTCCCCAGCACAGCACACGGGGGCCCCAAGCACCACAGCCCGCCTGGCTCTCCATCAGAGCCTGTTCAAGCCACTCCCCAGCAGGGCCTGTCCACAGGGCTCCCCAGCAGCAAAGCCCAGAACACCGGGTTCCCCAGCCCAGCTCACCGAGCTCCCCAGCACAGCACACGGGGGCCCCCAGCACCACAGCCTGGCTGGCTCTCCAGCAGAGCCTGTTCACACAGCTCCCCAGAAGAGCCAGTATGCACGGCTCCCGAGCAGCACTTCCCAGCTCAGCGGTCTCCACAGCACAGCACACGGCGGCCCCCAGCACCACAGCCCGCCAGGCTCTCCAGCAGAGCCTGTCCACTCGGCTCACCAGCAGCACTGCCCAGCTCACCGGGCTTCCCAGCACAGCACACGGGGCCCCCCAGCACCACAGCCCGAATGGCTCCCCAGCAGAGCCTGTCTACACGGCTCCCCAGCACCACAGCACAGCACACCGGGCTCCCCAGCACTGGACACGGGGGCCCCCAGAACCACAGGCCGCCTGGCTCTCCAGCAGAGCCTGTTCACACCGCTCCCCAGCAGAGCCTGTCCACAGGGCTCGCCAGCACCACAGCCCAGCACACCGGGCTCCCAAGCCGATCTCACAGGGCTCCCCAGCACAGCATACGGGGCACCCCAACACCACACCCCCCCTGGCTCTCCAGCAGAGCCTGTTCACACCGCTCCACAGCAGAGCCGGTCCACACGGCTCCCCAGCAGAACAGCCCAGCACACCGGGCTCCCCAGCCCAGCAAACCGGGCTCCCCTGCACCACAGCCCGCCTGGCTCTCCATCAGAGCCTGTTCAGACAGCTCCCGAGCAGAGCTTGTCCACACGGCTCCCCAGCAGCACAGCCCAGCACACCGGGCTCCCCAGCCCAGCTCACCGGGCTCCCCAGCACGGCACACGGGGGCCCCCAGCACCACAGCCTACCTGGCTCTCCAGCAGAGCCTGTTCAAACCACTCCCCAGCAGATCCTGTCCACACGGCTCCCCAGCACCACAGCCAGCCTGGCTCTCCAGCAGAGCCTGTTCACACCGCTCCCCAGCAGAGCCTGTCGACACGGCTCCCCAGCACCACAGCCCAGCACATTTGGGTCCCCAGCCCACCTCACCGGTCCCCCCAACACATCACACGGGGGCGCCCAGCATCACAGCCCGCCTGGCTCTCCATCAGAGCCTGTTCACACACCTCCGCAGCAGAGCCTGTCTACACGGATCCCCAGCACCACAGCCCAGCTCACCGGGCTCTCCAGCACTGCACAGGGTGCCCCCCAGCTCCACAGCCCGCCTGGCTCTCGAGCAGAGCCTTTTCAAACCACTCCCTCAGCAGAGCCTGTCCACACGGCTCCCCAGCACCACAGCCCAGCACACCGGGCTCCCCAGCCCAGCTCAACGGGCTCCCCAGCACAGCACACGGGGCCCCCCAGCACAGCACACGGGCCCCCCCAGCAAAGCACACGGGACTTCCCAGCACAACAGCCCGCCTGGCTCTCCATCAGAGCCTGTACAAAACTCTCCTCAGCAGTGCCTGTCCACACGGCTCCCCAGCACCACAGCCCAGCACACCGGGATCCCCAGCACAGCACACGGGGGCCCCCAGCACAACAGCCCGCCTGGCTCTCCATCAGAGCCTCTTCACACGGCTCCCCAGCAGCACAGCCCAGCACACCGGGCTCCCCAGCACAGCTCACCGTGCTCCGCAGCAAAGAACACCGGGGCCCCCAGCACCACAGCCCGCCTGGCTCTCCATCAGAGCCTGTCCACACGGTGGTCCCCAGCACCACAGCCCGCCTGGCTCTCCATCAGAGACTGATCAACCCTCTCCCCAGCAGAGCCTGTCCACACGGCTGCACAGCACCACAGCCCAGCACACTGGGCTCCGAAGCCCAGCTCACTGGGCTCCCGAGCACAGCACAGGGGGTCCCCCAGCACCACAGCCCGCCTGGCTCTCCATCAGAGCCTGTTCACACCGCTCCGCAGCAGAGACTGTCTACACGGCTGCCCAGCACCACAGCCCAGTACAACGGGCTCCCCAGCCCAGCTCACCGGGCTCCCCAGCACTGCTCACGGGGCCCCCCTGCACCACAGCCCGCCTGGCTCTCCAGCAGAGACTGTTCAAACCACTCCCCAGCAGAGCCTGTCCACACGACTCCCCAGCAGAACAGCCGAGAACACCGGGCTCCATAGCCGATCTCACCGGGCTCCGCAGCACAGCACACGGGGCCCCACAGCACCACAGCCCAGCACACCGGGCTCCCCAGCACAGCACACGGGGGCCCCCAGCAAAGAACACGGGGGCCCCCAGCACAGCACACGGGGGCCCCCAGCACCACAGCCCGCGTTGCTCTCCAGTAGAGCCTGTTCAAACCACTCCCCAGCAAAGCCTGTCCACAAGCCTCCCCAGCAGCACAGCCCAGAACACCGGGCTCCCCAGCCCAGCTCACCGGGCTCCCCAGCACAGCACACGGGGGCCCCCAACACCACAGCCCGCATGGCTATCCATCAGAGCCTGTTCACACCGCTCCTCAGCAGAGCCTGTCCACACGGCTCCCCAGCAGCACACCATAGGACACCGGGCTCCCCAGCCCAGCTAACCGGGCACCCCAGCACAGCACACGGGGGCCTCCAGCACCACAGCCCGCCTGGCTCTCCATCAGAGACTGTTCACACCGCTCCCCAGCAGATCCTGTTCACTCGGCTCCCCAGCAGAGCCTGTCTACACGGTTCCCCAGCACCTCAGCCCAGCACACCGGGCACCCAAGCACAGCACACGGGGGCCCCCAAAACCACAGCCGGCCTGGCTTTCCATCAGAGCCTGTTCACACCGCTCCCAAGCAGAGCGTGTCTACACGGCTCCCCAGCAACACAGCCCAGCACACCGGGCTGCCCAGCACAGCCTACCGGGCTCCCCAGCACCACAGTCCAGCACACCGGGCTCCCCAGCACCACAGCCCGCCTGGCTCTCCATCAGAGCCTGTTCAAACCACTCCCCAACAGAGCCGATCCACACGGCTCCCCAACAGCACAGCCCAGCACACTGGCCTCCCCAGCCCAGCTCACCGGGCTCCCCAGCACAGCACACGGTTCCCCAGCAGCACAGCCCAGCACACCGGGCTCCACAGCACCACAGCCCAGCACACGGTGCTCCCCAGCCCAGCACACCGGGCTCGCCAGAACAGCACACGGGGCCGCCCAGCACCACAGCCCGCCTGGCTCTCCATCAGAGCCTGTTGAAACCACTCCCAAGCAGAGCCTGTCCACACGGCAACCCAGCACCACAGCCCAGCACACCGGGCTCCGAAGCCCAGCTCACCGGGCTCCCCTGCACACGGGGGCCCCCAAGCAACACAGCGCGCATTGCTCTCCAGCAGAGCCTGTTCACACTGCTCCCCAGCAGAGCCTGTCTACACGGCTCCGCAGCAGCACAGCCTAGCACACCGCAGCACATCCCGCCTGTTTATCCAGCAGAGCCTGTCCACACCGCCCCCCAGCAGAGCCTGTCCACACCGCCCCCCAGCAGAGCCTGTCCACACGGCTCCCCAGCACCACAGCCCAGCACACCGGGCTCCCCAGCACAGCACACGGGGGCCCACAGCACCACAGCCCGCCTGGCTCTCCAGCAGAGCCTGTTTACAACGCTCCCCAGCAGAGCCTGTCTACACGACTCCCCAGCAGCACAGCCCAGCAGACCGGGCTCCCCAGCCAAGCTCACCGGGCTCCCCAGCACAGCACACGGGGGCCCCCAGCACCACAGCCCGCCTGGCTCTCCATCAGAGCTTGTTCACACCGCTCCCCAGCCGAACATGTCTACACGGCTCCCCAGCAGCACAGCCCAGCTCACCGGGCTCCCCAGCAAAGCACACGGGGGCCCCCAACACCACAGCCCGCCTGGCTTTCCATCAGAGCCTGTTCACACCGCTCCCCAGCAGAGCCTGTCCACACGGCTCCCCAGCCCCACAGCCCAGCACCCAGGGATCCCCAGCCAAGCTCACCGGGCTCCTGAGCACAGCTCACGGGGGCCCCCAGCACCACAGCCCGCCTGGCTCTCCATCAGGGCCTGTTCACACCCCTCCGCAGCAGAGCCTGTCTACACGGCCCCCCAGCACAAAAGCCCAGCACACCGAGCTCCCCAGCACAGCACACGAGGGCCCCCCAGCACCACAGCCTGCCTGGCTCTCCAGCAGAGACTTTTCAAACCACTCCCCAGCAGAGCCTGTCCACACCGCTCCCAAGCACAACAGCCAAGAACACCGGGCTCCCCAGCCGAGCTCAACGGGATCCCAGGCACCGAACACGGGGCCCCCAGGAGCCACAGCCCGCCTGGCTCTCCATCAGAGCCTGTTCAGACCGCTCCCCGGCAGAGCCTGTCTACACAGCTCCCCAGCAGCACAGCCCAGCACACCAGGCACCCCAGCCCAGTTCACCGGGCTCCCGAGCACGGCACACGGGGCCCCCCACCACCACAACCCGCCTGGCTCTCCATCAGTGCCTTTTCACACCGCTCCCCAGCAGAGCCTGTTCACTCCGCTCCCCACCAGAGCCTGTCTAAACGGCTCCCCAGCACCACAGCCCAGCTCACCGGGCTCCCCAGCACAGCACACGGGGCCCCCCAGCACCACAGCCCGCCTGGCTCTCAATCAGAGCCTGTTGAAACAACTCCCGAGCAGAGCTTGTCCACATGGCTCCCCAGCAGCACAGCCCAGCACACCGGGCTCCCCAGCCCAGCACACGGGGGCCCCCAGCACCACAGCCCGCCTTGCTCTCCAGCAGAGCATTTTCAAACCGTTCCTCAGCAAAGCCTGTCCACACGGCTCCCCAGCAGCACAGCCCAGCACACCGGGCTCCCCAGCCCTGCTCACCGGGCTCCCCAGTACAGCACACGTGGGCCCCCAGCACAGCTCACCGGGCTCCCCTGCACAGCACACGGGGCCCCCCAGCACCACAGCACGCCTGGCTTTCCATCAGAACCTTTTCACAACGCTCCCCAGTAGAGCCTGTCCACACGGCTCCCCAGCACCACAGCCCAGCACACCGGGCTCCCAGCCCAGCTCACCGGGCTCCCCAGCACAGCACACGGGGGCACCCAGCACCACAGCCCGCCTGGCTCTCCGGCAGAGCCTGTTCAAACCACTCCCCAGCAGAGCCTGTCCACTCGGCTCCCCAGCACAACAGCCCAGCACACCGGGCTCCCAAGGCCAGCTCAACGGGCTCCTCAGCAGAGAACAAGGGGCCCCCCAGCACCACAGCCCGCCTGGCTCTCCATCAGAGCCTGTCCACACCGCTCCTCAGAAGAGCCTGTCCACACGGCTCCCCAGCACCACAGCCCTGCACACCGGGCTCCCCAGCCCAGCTCACCGGGCTCCCCATCACAGCACACCGGGGCCCCCAGCACCACAGCCCGCCTGGCTCTCCATCAGAGCCTTTTCACACCGCTCCCCAGCAGAGCCTGTCCACAAAG
The DNA here is from genome assembly GCA_024666655.1 of Dascyllus trimaculatus. NCBI lineage: Eukaryota > Metazoa > Chordata > Actinopteri > Pomacentridae > Dascyllus > Dascyllus trimaculatus. The sequence goes on from JAMOIN010001895.1 coordinate 5,895, forward strand.
CTCCTCAGCACCACAGCCCAGCACACCGGGCTCCCCAGCCCAGCTCACCGGGCTCCCGAGCACGGCACACGGGGCCCCCCAGCACCACAGCCCGCCTGGCTGTCCAGCAGATCCTTTTCAAACCACTCCCCAGCAATGCCTTTCCACACGGCTCCCCAGCAGCACAGCCCAGAATACCGGGCTCCCCAGCCCAGCTCAACGGGCTCCCCAGCACAGCACACGGGGCCCCCCAGCACCACAGCCCACCTGGCTCTCCATCAGAGCCTGTTCACACCGCTCCCCAGAAGAGCCTGTCCACACGCCACCTCAGCAGCTCAGCCCAGCACACCGGGCTCCGCAGCCCAGCTTACCGGGCTTCCGAGCACACCATACGGGGCCCCCCAGCACCACAGCATGCCTGGCTCTCCATCAGAGCCTTTTCACACCGCTTCCCAGCAGACCCTGTACACACGGCACCTCAGCAGCTCAGCCCAGCACACCGGGCTACCCAGCCCTGCTCACCGGGCTAACGAGCACAGCACACGGGGGCCCCCATCACCACAGCCCGCCCGGCTCTCCATCAGAACCTGCTAACACCGCTTCCCAGCAGACCCTGTCCACACGGCACCCCAGCAGCTCAGCCAAGCACACCGGGCTCCCCAGCGCAGCTCACCGGGCCCCCCGGCACAGCACAAGGGGCCCCCCAGCACCACAGCCCGCCTGGCTCTCCATCAGAGCCTGTTTACACCGCTCCGAAACAGAGCCTGTCTACACGGCTCCACAGTACCACAGCCCAGCTCACCGGGCTCACCAGCCCAGCTCACCTGGCTCTCCAGCACAGCACACGGGGCCCCAAAGCATCACAGTGCGCCTTGCTCTCCATCAGAGCCTGTTAACACCGCTCCCCAGCAGAGCCCGTCTACACGGCTCCCCAGCACCACAGCCCGGCACACCGGGCTCCCCAGCAGCGCACACGGGGCCCCTCAGCACCACAGCCCGCCTGGCTCTCCAGCAGAGCCTGTTGAAACAACTCCCCAGCAGAGCTTGTCCACATGGCTCCCCAGCAGCACAGCCCAGCACACCGGGCTCCCCAGTCCAGCACACGGGGGCCCCCAGCACCACAGCCCGCCTGGCTCTCCAGCAGAGCATTTTCAAACCGCTCCTCAGCAAAGCCTGTCCACACGGCTCCCCAGCAGCACAGCCCAGCACACCGGGCTCCCCAGCCCTGCTCACCGGGCTCCCCAGTACAGCACACGGGGGCCCCCAGCACAGCTCACCGGGCTCCCCTGCACAGCACACGGGGCCCCCCAGCACCACAGCCCGCCTGGCTTTCCATCAGAACCTTTTCACAACGCTCCCCAGTAGAGCCTGTCCACACGGCTCCCCAGCACCACAGCACACCGGGCTCCCAGCCCAGCTCACCGGGCTCCCCAGCACAGAACGCGGGGGCACCCAGCACCACAGCCCGCCTGGCTCTCCGGCAGAACCTGTTCAAACCACTCCCCAGCAGAGCCTGTCCACTCGGCTCCCCAGCACAACAGCCCAGCACACCGGGCTCCCCAGCCCAGCACACCGGGCTCCCCAGCCCAGCTCACCCGGCTCCCCAGCACAGAACACGGGGCTCCCCAGCACAACAGCCCGCCTGGCTCTCCATCAGAGACTGTTCAAACCACTCCCATGCAGAGCCTGTCCACACGCCTCCCCAGCAGCACAGCCCAGCACACCGGGCTCCCCGGCCCAGCTCACCGGGCTCCCCAGCACAGAACACGGTGCCCCCCAGCACCACAGCCCGCCTGGCTCTCCATCAGAGCCTGTTCACACCGCTCCACAGCACAGCCTGTCCGCACGTCTCACCAGCAACACAGCCCAGCACACCGGCCTCCCCAGCACAGCACACGGGGCCCCCCAGCAATACAGCCTGCCTGGCTCTGCATCAGAGCCTGTTCAAACCACTCCACAGCAGAGCCTGTCTACACTGCTCCCCAGCACCACAGCCCAGCACACCGGGCTTCCCAGCCAAGCTCAACTGGCTCCTGAGCACAGCACACGGCCGCCCCCAGCACCACAGCCCGCCTGCTCTCCATCAGAGCCTGTTCACACCCGTCCGCAGCAGAGCCTGTCTACACGGCTCCGAAGCACAAAAGCCCAGCACTCCGGGCTCCCCAGCCCAGCTCACCGGGCTCCCCAGCACAGCACACGGGGGCCCCCAGCACCACAGCCGGCCTGGCTCTCCATCAGTGCCTGTTCACACCGCTCCCCAGCAGAGCCTGTGTACACCGCTGCCCAGCAGCACAGCCCAGCACACCGGGATCCTCTGCCCAGCTCACCGGGCTCCCCAGCCCAGCTCAAGGGGCTCCCCAGCACAGCACACGGGGCCACCCAGCACCACAGCCCGCCTGGCTCTCCATCAGAGCCTGTTCAAACCACTCCCCAGCAGAGCCTGTCCACACAGCTCCCCAGCACCATAGCCCAGCACACCGGGCTCCCCAGCCAAGCTCAACGGGCTCCTTTGCACAGCTTACGGGGTCCCCCAGCACCACAGCCCCCCTGGCTCTCCATCAGGGCCTGTTCACACCAATCCGAAGCAGAGCCTGTCTACACGGCTCCCCAGCACCACAGCACAGCATACCGGGCTCCCCAGCCCAGCTCAACGGGCTCCCCAGCACAGCACACGGGGCCCCCCAGCACCACATCCCGCCTGTCTCTCCATCAGAGCCTGTTCACACCGCTCCCCAGAAGAACCTGTCAACACGGAACCCCAGCAGCTCAGCCCAGCACACCGGGCTCCGCAGCCCAGCTCACCGGGCTTCCGAGCACAGCACACGGGGCCCCCCAGCACCACAGCCCCCCTGGTTCTCCATCAGATCCTTATCACACCGCTTCCCAGCAGACCCTGACCACACGGCACCCCAGGAGCTCAGCCCAGCACACCGGGCCCCGCAGCCCAGCTCACCGGGCAACCGAGCACAGCACACGGGGGCCCCCCAGCGCCACAGCCCAACTGGCTCTCCATCAGAGCCTTTTCACACCGCTTCCCAGCAGACCCTGTCCACACGGCACCCCAGAAGCTCAGCCAAGCACACCGGGCTCCCCGGCGCAACTCACCGGGCCCCCCAGCACAGCACAAGGGGCCCCCCAGCACCACAGCACGCCTGGCTCTCCATCAGAGCCTGTTGACACCGCTCCACAGCAGAACCTGTCTACACGGCTCCCCAGCACCACAGCCCAGCTTACCAGGCTCCCCAGCCCAGCTCACCTGGCTCTCCAGCACAGCACACGGGGCCCCCCAGCATCACAGCCCGCCTTGCTATCCATCAGAGCCTGTTCAAACCGCTCCCCAGCAGAGCCCGTCTACACGGCTCCTCAGCACCACAGCCCAGCACACCGGGCTCCCCAGCAAAGCACACGGGGCCCCCCAGCACCACAGCCCGCCTGGCTCTCCAGCAGAGCCTGTCCACACGGCTCCCCAGCACAACAGCCCAGCACACCGGGCTCCCCAGCCCACCTTAACGGGCTCCCCAGCACAGCACACCGGGCACCCCATCACCACAGCCCGCCTGGCTGTCCAACAGAGCCTGTCCACACCGCTCCCCAGAAGAGCCTGTCCACACGGCTCCCCAGCAGAGAAGCCCAGCACACCGGGCTCAACAGCCCAGTTCACCGGGCTCCCCAGCAAAGCACACGGGGGCCCCCAGCACATCAGCCTTCCTTTCTCTACATCAGAGCCTGTTCAAACCGCTCCCCAGTCGAGCCTATCCACACGGCTCCCCAGCCCAGCTCAACGGGCTCCCCAGCCCAGCTCAACGGGCTCCCCAGCACAGCACACGGGACAACCCAGCACCACAGCCAGCCTGGCTCTCCATCAAAGCCTCTTCACACCGCTCCCCAGCAGAGCCTTTCCACACGGCTCCCCAACACACAGCCCAGCACACCGGGCTCCCCAGCCCTGCTCACCGGGCTCCGCAGCACAGCACACGGGGGCCCCCAGCACCACAGCCCGCCAGGCTCTCCAACCGAGCCTTTTCACACCGCTCACCAGCAGAGCCTGTCTACACGGCTCCCCAGCAGCACAGCCCAGCACACCGCAGCACAGCCCGCCTGGCTCTCCAGCAGAGCCTGTTCACACCGCTCCCCAGCAGAGCCTGTCGACACGGCTCCCCAGCACCACAGCCCAGCACATTTGGGTCCCCAGCCCACCTCACCGGTCCCCCCAACACATCACACGGGGGCGCCCAGCATCACAGCCCGCCTGGCTCTCCATCAGAGCCTGTTCACACACCTCCGCAGCAGAGCCTGTCTACACGGATCCCCAGCACCACAGCCCAGCTCACCGGGCTCTCCAGCACTGCACAGGGTGCCCCCCAGCTCCACAGCCCGCCTGGCTCTCGAGCAGAGCCTTTTCAAACCACTCCCTCAGCAGAGCCTGTCCACACGGCTCCCCAGCACCACAGCCCAGCACACCGGGCTCCCCAGCACAGCACACGGGGGCCCCCAGCAAAGAACACGGGGGCCCCCAGCACAGCACACGGGGGCCCCCAGCACCACAGCCCGCGTTGCTCTCCAGTAGAGCCTGTTCAAACCACTCCCCAGCAAAGCCTGTCCACACGCCTCCCCAGCAGCACAGCCCAGCACACCGGGCTCCCCAGCCCAGCTCACCGGGCTCCCCAGCACAGCACACGGGGGCCCCCAGCACCACAGCCCACGTTGCTCTCCAGAAGAGCCTGTTCAAATCACTCCCCACCACAGCCTGTCCACATGCCTCCCCAGCAGCAAAGCCCAGAACACCGGGCTCCCCAGCCAAGCTCACCGGGCTCACCAGCACAGCACACGGGGGCCCCCAATACCACAGCCCGCCTGGCTTTACATGAGAGCCTGTTCACACCGCTCCACAGCAGATCCGGTCCACACGGCTCCCCAGCAGCACACCCTAGGACACCGGGCTTTCCAGCACAGCACACGGGGGCCCCCAGCACCACAGCCCGCCTGGCTCTCCAGCAGAGCCTGTTCAAACAACTCCCCAGCACAGCCTGTCCACACGGCTCCCCAGATGCACAGCCCAGCACACCGGGCTCCCCAGCCCAGCTCACCGGGCTCCCCAGCACAGCACACGTGGGCCCCCAGCACCATAGGCCGCCTGGATCTCCATCAGAGCCTGTTCACAAAGCTCCCCAGAAGAGACTGTCTACACGGCTCCCCTGCAGCCCCGCACACCGCAGCACAGCCCGCCTGGCTCTCCATCAGAGCCTGTTCCCACCGCTTCCCAGCAGACCCTCTCCACACAGCACGCCAGCAGCTCAGCCCAGCACACTGGACTCCGCAGCCCAGCATACCGGGCAACCGAGCACAGGACACGGGGGCCCCCAGCACCACAGCCCGCCTGGCTCTCCAGCAGAGCCTGTTCAAACCATTCCCAAGCAGAGCCGGTCGACACGGCTCCCCAGCAGCACAGCCCAGCACACTTTCCTCCCCTGCCCAGCTCAAAGGGCTCCCCAGCACAGCACACGGGGGCCCCCAGCAAAGCACACCGGGCTCCACTGAACCACAGCCCGCCTGGCTCTCCAGCAGAGCCTGTTCACACTGCTCCCCAGCTGAGCCCGTCTACACGGCTCCCCAGCACCACAGCCCAGCAAACCAGGCTCCCCAGGACAGCACACGGGGCCCCCCAGCACCACAGCCCGCCTGGCTCTCCAGCAGAGCCGGTCCACACGGCTCCCCAGCAGCACAGAACAGCACACCGGCTTCCCCAGAACACAGCACACTGGGGCCCCCAGCACAACGGCCCGCCTGGCTCTCCAGCAGAGCCTGTTCAAACCACTCCCAAACAGAGCCGGTCCACACGGCTCCCCTGCAGCACAGCCCAGCACACTGGCCTCCCAAGCCCAGCTCACCGGGCTCCCCAGCACAGAACACAGGGGCCCTCCAGCACCTCAGCCCACCTGGCTTTCCAGCAGAGCCTCTTCACAAGGCTCCCCAGCACAGCCTGTCGACACGGCTCCCCAGCAGCACAGCCCATCACACCAGGCTCCACAGCCGATCTCACCGGGCTCCGCAGCACAACACACGGGGCCACCCAGCACCACAGCCCGCCTGGCTCTCCATCAGAACCTGTTCACACCCGTCCGCAGCAGAGCCTGTCTACACGGCTCCGAAGCACAAAAGCCCAGCACACCGGGCTCCCTAGCCCAGCTCAACGGGCTCCCCAGCACCGCACACAGGGCCCCCCCGCACCACAGCCTGCCTGGCTCTCCAGCAGAGCCTGTTCAAACCACTCCCCAGCAGAGCCTGTCCACACGGCTCCGCAGCACCACAGTCCGCCTGGCTCTCCAGCAGAGCCTGTTCAAACCAGTCCGCAGCAGAGCCTGTCCACAGTACTCCCCCGCACCACAGCCCAGCACACCGGGCTCCTCGGCCCAGCTCACCGGACTCCCCAGCACAGCACACGGGGGCCCCCAGCACCACAGCCGGCCTGGCTCTCCATCAGTGCCTTTTCACACCGCTCCCCAGCAGAGCCTGTGTACACAGCTGCCCAGCAGCACAGCCCAGCACACCGGGATCCTCTGCCCAGATTACCGGGCTCCCCAGCACCACAGCCCGCCTGGCTCTCCATCAGAGCCTGTTCACACCGCTCCCCAGCAGAGCCTGTGTACACGGCTCCCCAGCACCACAGACCAGCACACCGGGCTCGCCAGCCCAGCTCAAGGGGCTCCCCAGCACAGCACACAGGGCCACCCAGCACCACAGCACGCCTGGCTCTCCATCAGAGCCTGTTCAAACCACTCCCCAGCAGAGCCTGTCCACAGAGCTCCCCAGCACCATAGCCCAGCACACCGGGCTCCCCAGCCAAGCTCAACGGGCTCCTTTGCACAGCTTACGGGGGCCCCCAGCACCACAGCCCGCCTGGCTCTCCATCAGGGCCTGTTCACACCAATCCGAAGCAGAGCCTGTCTACACGGCTCCCCAGCACCACAGCGCAGCACACCGGGCTCCCCAGCCAAGCTCAACGGGCTCCCCAGCACAGAACACGGGGCCCCCCACACCACAGCCCGAATCGCTCTCCATCGGAGCCTTTCCACACGGCTCCCCAGCAGAGCCTGTCCACACGGCTCCCCAGCACCAAAACCCAGCAAAACGGGCTACTTAGCGCAGCTCACCGGGCTCCCCAGCACAGCACACGGGGCCCCCCAGCACCACAGCCCGCCTGGCTCTCCATCAGAGCCTGTTCAAAGCACTCCCCAGCAGAGCCTGACAACACGGCTCCCAAACAGCACAGCCGAGCACACCGGCCTCCCCAGCACAGCACACGGGGCCCCCCAGCACAGCACACGGGCCCCCCCAGCACAGCACACGGGGCCTCCCAGCACAACAGCCCGCCTGGCTCTCCATCAGAGCCTGTAATAAACTCTCCTCAGCAGAGCCTGTCCACACGGCTCCCCAGCACCACAGCCCAGCACACCGGGATCCCCAGCACAGCACATGGGGGCCCCCAGCAACACAGCCCGCCTGGCTCTCAATCAGAGCCTGTTCAAACAAATCCCCAGCAGAGCCTGTCCACATGGCTCCCCAGCAGCACAGCCCAGCACACCGGTCTCCCCAGCCCAGCTCACCGGGCACCCCAGCACAGCACACGGGGGCCCCCAGAAAAACAGGGCGCCTTGCTCTCCAGCAGAGCCTGTTGAAACCGCTCCCCAGCAGAGCCTGTCCACACGGCTCCCCAGATGCACAGCCCAGCACACCGGGCTCCCCAGCCCAGCTCACCGGGCTCCCCAGTACAGCACACGGGGGCCCCCAGCACCACACCCCGCCTGGCTCTCCATCAGAGCCTGTTCACAAAGCTCCCCAGAAGTGCCTGTCTACACGGCTCCCCAGCAGCCCCGCACACCGCAACACAGCCCGCCTGGCTCTCCATCAGAGCCTGTTCACACGGCTCCCCAGCAGACGCTGTCCACACGGCACCCCAGCAGCTCAGCCCAGCACACCGGGCTCCGCAGCCCAGCTCACCGGGCTTCTGAGCACAGCACACGGGGCCACCCAGCACCACAGCCCGCCTGGCTCTCCATCAGAGCCTTTTCACACCGCTTCCCAGCAGACCCTGTCCACACGGCACCCCAGCAGCTCAGCCCAGCATTCCGGGCTCCCCATCCCAGCTCACCGGGCTACCGAGCACAGCACACGGGGGCCCCCAGCACCACAGCCCGCCCAGCTCTCCATCAGAGCCTGTTAACACCGCTTCCCAGCAGACCCTGTCCACACGGCACCCCAGCAGTTCAGCCCAGCACACCGGGCCCCGCAGCCCAGGTAACCGGGCTACCGAGCACAGCACACTGGGCCCCCCCAGCACCACAGCCCGCCTGGCTCTCCATCAGAGCCTTTTCACACCGCTTCCCAGCAGACCCTTTACACACGGCACCCCAGCAGCTCAGCCCAGAACACCGGGCTCCCCAGCACAGCAGACGGGGCCCCCCAGCACCACAGCCCGAATGGCTCCAGAGCAGAGCCTGTCTACACGGCTCCGCAGCAGCACAGCCTAGCACACCGCAGCACAGCCCGCCTGGCTTTCCAGCAGAGCCTGTCCACACCGCCCCCCAGAAGAGCCTGTCCACACGGCTCCCCAGCACCACAGCCCAGCACACCGGGCTCCAAAGCACAGCACACGGGGGCCCACAGCACCACAGCCCGCCTGGCTCTCCAGCATAGCCTGTTTACAACGCTCCCCAGCAGAGCTTGTCTACACGGCTCCCAAGCACCACAGCCCAGAACACCGGGCTCCCCAGCACCACAGCCCAGCACACCGGGCTCCACATCCCAGTACACTGTGCTCCCGAGCACAGCACACGGGGGAACTTCAGCACCACAGCCCGCCTGGCTCTCCATCTGAGCCTGTTCACTCCGCGCCACAGCACAGCCTGTTCAAACCAGTCCCCAAGAGAGCCTGTCCACACGGCTCCCCAGCACCACAGCCCAGCACACCGGGCTCCACAGCCCAGCTCACCGGGCTCCCCAGCACAGCACACGGGTGCCCACACCATCACAACCCGCCTGGCTCTCCATCAGAGCCTGTTCACACCGCTCCCCAGCAGAGCCTGTCTACACGGCTCCCCATCACCACAGCCCAGCACACCGGGCTCCCCAGCCCACCTCACCGGGCTCCCCATCCCAGTACACTGGGCTCCCGAGCACAGCACACGGGGGAACTTCAGCACCACAGCCCGCCTGGCTCTCCATCTGAGCCTGTTCACTCCGCTCCACAGCACAGCCTGTTCAAACCAGTCCCCAAGAGAGCCTGTCCACACGTCTCCCCAGCACCACAGCCCAGCACACCGGGCTCCACAGCCCAGCTCACCGGGCTCCCCAGCACAGCACACGGGTGCCCACACCATCACAGCCCGCCTGGCTCTCCATCAGAGCCTGGTCACAGCGCTCCGCAGCAGAGCCTGTCTACACTGCTCCCCAGCACCACAGCCCAGCACACCGGGCTCCCCAACCCAGCTCAACGAGATCCCCAGCACAGCACACGGGGCCACCCAGCACCACATCCCACCTGGCTCTCCATCAAAGCCTGTTCACTCCGCTCCCCAGCAGAGCCTTTTCAAACCACTCCCCAGCAGAGCCTGTACACACGGCTCCCCAGCACCACAGCCCAGCACACCGGGCTCCCCAACCCAGCTCAACGGGCTCCCCAGCACAGCACACGGGGCCCCCCAGCACAGCACACGGGGCGTCCCAGCACAACAGCCCTCCTGGCTCTCCATCAGAGCCTGTTCACTCCTCTCCCCAGCAGAGCCTGTTCAAACCACTCGCCAGCAGAGCCTGTCCACACGGCTCCCCAGCACCACAGACCAGCAAACCGGGCTCCCCAGCCAAGCACACCGGGCTCCCCAGCCCAACTCACCGGGCTCCCGATCACGGCACACCGGGCCCCCCAGCACCACAGCCCGCCTGGCTGTCAAGCAGATCCTTTTCAAACCACTCCCCAGCAATATCCTTTCCACACGGCTCCCCAGCAGCACAGCCCAGCATACCGGGCTCCCCAGCCCAGCTCAACGGGCTCCCCAGCACAGCACACGGGGCCCCCCAGCACCACAGCCCGCGTGGCTCTCCATCAGAGCCTGTTCACACCGCTCCCCAGAAGAGCCTGTCCACACGGCTCCCCAGCAGCACAGCCCAGCAAACCGGGCTCCCCAGCCTAGCTCACCGGGCTCCCCAGCACAGCACACGGGGGCCCCCAGCACCACAGCCCGCCTGACTCTCCATCAGAGCCTGTTCACACCGCTCCCCAGCAGAGCCTGTCCACACGGCTCCCCAGCACCACAGCCCAGCACACCGGGCTCTCCAGCCCAAAACAACGGGCTCCCCAGCACAGAACACGGGGCCCCCCAGCACCACAGCCCGTCTGGTTCTCCATCAGAGCCTGTCCACAGCGCTCCCCAGCAGAGCCTGTCCACACGGCTCCCCAGCACCACAGCCTAGCACACCGGGCTCCCCAGCCCAGCTCACAGGGCTCCCCAGCACAGCACACGGGGCCCCCCCGCACCACAGCCCACCTGGCTCTCCAGCAGAGCCTTTTCAAGCCTCTCCCAAGCAGAGCCTGTCCACACGGCTCCCAAGCAGCACAGCCCAGCACACCGGGCTCACCAGCCCATCTCACCGGGCTCCCCAGCACAGCACACTGGGGCCCCCAGCAACACAGCGCGACTTGCTCTCCAGCAGAGCCTGTTGAAACCACTCCCCAGAAGAGCCTTTCTACACGGCTCGCCAGCAGCCCCGCAAACCGCAGCACAGCCCACCTGGCTCTCCATCAGAGCCTGTTCACACCGCTGCCCAGCAGACCCTGTCCACACGGCACCCCAGCAGCTCAGCCCAGCACACCGGGCTCCGAAGCCCAGCTCACCGGGCTTCCGAGCACAGCACACGGGGCCCCCCAGCACAACAGCCAGCCTGGCTCTCCATCAGAGCCTTTTCACACCGCTTCCCAGCAGACCCTGTCCACACGGCACCCCAGCAGCTCAGCCCAGCACACCGGGCCCCGCAGCCCAGCTCACAGGGCTACCGAGCACAGCACACGGGGGCCAACCAGCACCACAGCCCGCCTGGCTCTCCATCAGAGCCTTTTCACACCGCTTCCCAGCAGACCCTGTCCACACGGCACCCCAGCAGCTCAGTCCAGCACCCCGGGCTCCCCAGCCCAACTCACCTGGCCCCCCAACACAGCACAAGGGGCCCCCCAGCACCACAACCCGCCTGGCTCTCCATCAGTGCCTGTTCACACCGCTCCCCAGCAGAGCCTGTTCACACCGCTCCCCAGCATAGCCTGCCTACACGGCTCCCCAGCACCACAGCCCAGCACACCGGGCTCCCCAGCCCAGCTCACCCGGCTCCCCAGCACAGAAAAGGGGGCCCCCAAGCACAACAGCCCGCCTGGCTCTCCATCAGAGCCTGTTCAAACCAATCCCATGCAGAGCCTGTCCACACGGCTCCCCAGCAGCACAGCCCGGCACACCGGGCTCCTCCGCCCAGCTCACCGGGGTCCCCAGCACAGCAAACGGGGGCCCCCCAGCACCACAGCCCACCTGGCTCTCCATCAGATCCTATTCACACCGCTCCCCAGCAGAGCCGGTCCACACGCCTCCCCAGCAGCACGATCCAGCACACCGGGCTCCACAGCCCAGCTCACCGGGCTCCCCACCACAGAACACGGTGCCCCCCAGCACCACAGCCCGCCTGGCTCTCCATCAGAGCCTGTTCACACGGTTCCCCAGCACAGCCTGTCCACACGGCTCACCAGCACCACAGCCCAGCACACCGGCCTCCCCAGCACAGCACACGGGGCCCCCCAGAAATACAGCCTGCCTGGCTCTGCATCAGAGCGTGTTCAAACCACTCCACAGCAGAGCCTGTCTACACTGCTCCCCAGCACTACAGCCCAGCACACAGGGCTTCCCAGCCAAGCTCAACGGGCTCCTGAGCACAGCACACGGGGGCCCCCAGCACCACAGCCCGCCTGTCTCTCCATCAGAGCCTCTTCACACGGCTCCCGAGCAGCACAGCCCAGCACACCGGGCTACCCAGCGCAGCACAGTGGGGTCTCCCCAGCCAAGCTCACAGGGCTGCCCAGAACAGCACACGGGGGCCCCCAGCACCACAGTTCGCCTGGCTCTCCATCAGTGCCTGTACAACCATCTCCCCAGCAGAGCCTGTCCACACTGCTCCCCAGCAACACAGCCCAGCACACCGGGCTACCCAGCCCAGCTCAACGGGCTCCCCAGCGCAGCACACGCGGGCCCCCAGCACCACATCCCGCCTGGCTCTCCAGCAGAGCCAGTTCACACCGCTCAACAACAGAGCCTGTCCAGAGGGCTCCCCAGCACCACAGCCCAGCTCACCGGGCCCCCCAGCCCAGCTCACCGGGCTCCCCGGGACATCACATGGGGGCCCCCAGCCCCACAGCCCACCTGGCTCTCAATCAGAGCCTTATCAAACCACTCCCCATCAGAGACTGTCCACACGGCTCCCCAGCAGAAATGCCCAGCACACCGGGCTCCCCAGCAGAGCACACGGGAGCCCCCAGCACCACAGCCCAACTGGCTCTCCAGCAGAGCCTATTCACACAACTCCTCAGCAGAGCCTGTCTACACGGCTCCCAAGCACAACAGCCCAAAACACCGGGCTCCCCAGCCCAGCCCAACGGGCTCCCAAGCACAGCACACGGGGACCCCCAGCACCACAGCCCGCCTGGCTCTCCATCAGAGCCTGTTCACACCGCTCCCCAGCAGAGCCTGTCCACACGGCTCCCCAACACCACAGCGCAGCACACCGGGCTCCCCAGCCCAGCTCACCGGGCACCCCGGCACAGCATACGGGGGCCCCCATCACCACAGGACGCCTGGCTCTCCATCAGAGCCTGTTCACACCGCTCTCCAGCAAAGCCTGTCCACACGGCTCCCCAGCACACCGGGCTCCCCAGCACAGCACACGGGGCCCCCCAGCACAACAGCCCGCCTGGCTCTCCATCAGAGCCTGTTCAAAACACTCCCAAGCAGAGCCTGTCCACACGGCTCCCCAGCAGCACAGGCCAGCACACTGGCCTCCCCAGCCCATCTCACCGGGCTCCCCAGCACAGCACACGGGGCCCCCCAGCACCACAGCCCACCTGGCTCTCCATCAGAGCCTGTTCACACCACTCCCCAGCAGAGCCTGTCCACACGGCTCCCGAACAGCACAGCCCATCACACCGGGCTCCCCAGCCAAGCTCACCGGGCTCCCCAGCACAGCACACGAGGGCCCCCAGCACCACAGCCCGCCTGGCTCTCCAGCAGAGCCTCTTCACACCGCTCTCCAGCAGAGCCATTCCACACGGGTCCCCAGCAGCACAGCCCAGCACAGAGGGCTCCATAGCCGATCTCACCGGGCTCCGCAGCAAAGCACACGGGGCCCCCCAGCACCACAGCCCAGCACACCGGGCTCCCCAGCCCAGCTCAACGAGCTACCCAGCACTGCACACGGGGGCCCAAAGCTCCACAGCCCGCCTGGCTGTCCAGCAGAGCCTGTTCAGACGGCTCTCCATCAGAGCCTGTTCACACCGCTCCGCAGACGGGCCTGTCCACACGGCTCCCCAGCACCACAGCCCAGCACACCGGGCTCCCCAGCACAGCACACGGTTCCCCCCATCACCACAGCTCACCTGGCTCTCCATTAGAGACTGTTCACACCGCTCCCCAGCAGAGCCTGTTCACAACGCTCCCCAGCAGAGCCTGTCCACGCTGCTCCCCAGCACAACAGCCCAACACACCGGGCTCCCCAGCCCAGCTCAACGGGCTCCCCAGCACAGCACACGGGGCCCCCCAGCACCACAGCCCGCCTGACTCTCCATCAGAGCCTGTTCAACCCTCTCCCCATCAGAGCCTGTCCACACGGCTTCCCAACACCACAGCCCAGCACACGGGGCCCCCCAGCACCACAGCCCGCCTGGCTCTCCAGCAGAGACTGTTCAAACCACTCCCCAGCAGAGCCTGTCCACACGGCTCCCCAGCAGAGCCTGTCCTCACGGCTCCCCAGAACCACAGCCCAGAACACCGGGCTCCCCAGCACAGCACACGGGGCCCCCCAGCACCACAGCCCGCCTTGCTCTCCGTCAGGGCCTGTTCAACCCTCTTCCCAGCAGAGCCTGTTCACACCGCTCCCCAGCAGAGCCTGTCCACACGGCTCCCCAGCACCTCAGCCCAGCACACCGGGCTCCCCAGAACAGCACACCGGGCCCCCAAGCACCACAGCCCGCCTGGCTCTCCATCAGAGACTGTTCACACCGCTCCCCAGCAGAGACTGTTCACACCGCTCCCCAGCACAGCCTGTCTACACGGCTCCCCAGCAGCAAATCCCAGCATACCGGGCTCCCCAGCCCTGCTTACCGGGCTCCCCAGCACTGGACACGGGGGCACCCAGAACCACAGGCCGCCTGGCTCTCCAGCAGAGCCTGTTAACACTGCTCCCCAGTAGAGCCTGTCCACAGGGCTCCCCAGTAGCAGAGCCCAGCACACCGGGCTCCCCAGCCGATGTCACCGGGCTCCCCAGCAAGGCACACGGGCCCCCCAGCACCACAGCCCGCCTGGCTCTCCAGCAGAGCCTGTTCACACCGCTCTGCAGCAGAGCCTGTCCACACGGCTCCCAAGCACGACAGCCCAGCACACCGGGCTCCGCAGCACAGCACACGGGGCCCCCCAGCACCACAGCACGCCTGGCTCTCCATCAGAACCTGTTCAACCCTCTCCCCAGCAGAGCCTGTCCACACGGCTCCCCAGCACCACAGCCCAGCACACCGGGCTCCCCAGCCCAACTCAACGGGCTCCCCAGCACAGCACACTTGCCCCCCCAGTACAGCACACGGGGCTACCCAGCACAACAGCCCGCCTGGCTCTCCATCAGAGCCTGTTCAACCTTCTCCCCAGCAGAGCCGTTCCACCCGGCTTCCCAGCACCACAACCCAGCACACTGGGCTCCGAAGCCCAGCTCACTGGGCTCCCGAGTACAGCACACGGGGGCCCCCAGCACCACAGCCCGGCTGGCTCTCCATCAGAGCATGTTCACACCGTTCAAAAGCACAGCCTGTCTACACGTCTCGCCATCACCACAGCAAAGCACACAGGGATCCCCAGCCCAGCTCACAGGGCTCCTGAGCACAGCTCACGGGGGCCCAAAGCACCACAGCCCGCCTTTCTCTCCAGCAGAGCCTGTTCACACGGCTCCCCGACAGAGCCTGTCTACACGGCTCCCCAGCACCACTGCCCAGCACAACGGGTTCCCCAGCCAGGCTCAACGGGCTCCCCAGCATGGAACACGGGGACCCCCAGCACCACAGCCCGGCTGGCTCTCCATCAGAGCCTGTCCACACGGCACCCCAGCACAACAGCCCAGCACACCGGGCTCCCCAGCCCAGCTCAACGGGCTCCCCAGCACACCACACGGGGCACCCCAGCACCACAGCCCGCCTGGCTGTCCAGCAGAGCCTGTTCAACCCTCTCCCCAACAGAGCCTGTCCACACGGCTTCCCAGCACCACAGCCCAGCACACTGGGCTCCGAAGCCCAGCTCACTGGGCTCCCGAGCAAAGCACACGGGGGACCCCAGCACCACAGCTCGGTTGGCTTTCCATCAGAGCCTTTTCACACCGCTCCCCGGCAGTGCCTGTCCACACGGCTCCCCAAAAGCACAGCCCAGCACACCGGGCTCCCCAGCCCAGCTCACCAGGGTCCCCAGCACAGAACACGGGGCCCCCCGGCACCACAGCCCGCCTGGCTCTCCAGCAGAGCCTGTTCAAACCACCCCCCAGAAGAGCCTGTCCACACAGCTCCCCAGCACCACAGCCCAGCACACCGTACTCCCCAGCCCAGCTCACCATGGCCCCAAGCACAGAGCACGGGGGCCCCCAGCAGAGCCTGTCTACACGGCTCCCCAGCAGCACAGCCCAGCACACTGGCCTCCCCAGCCAAGCTCACCGGGCTCCCCAGCACAGCACACGGGGCCCCCAGCACCACAGCCCACATGGCTCTCCATCAGAGCCTGTTCAAACCGCTCCCCAGCAGAGCCTGTCTACACGGCTCCCCAGCAGCACAGCCCAGCACACCGGGCTCCCCAGCCAAGCTCACCGGGCTCCCCAGCACAGCACACGAGGGCCCCCAGCACCACAGCCCGCCTGGCTCTCCAGCAGAGCCTCTTCACACCGCTCCCCAGCAGAGCCATTCCACACGGGTCCCCAGCAGCACAGCCCAGCACAGAGGGCTCCATAGCCGATCTCACCGGACTCCGCAGCAAAGCACACGGGGCCCCCCAGCACCACAGCCCAGCACACCGGGCTCCCCAGCCCAGCTCAACGAGCTACCCAGCACTGCACACGGGGGCCCAAAGCTCCACAGCCCGCCTGGCTGTCCAGCAGAGCCTGTTCAGACGGCTCTCCATCAGAGCCTGTTCACACCGCTCCGCAGACGGGCCTGTCCACACGGCTCCCCAGCACCACAGCCCAGCACACCGGGCTCCCCAGCACAGCACACGGTTCCCCCCATCACCACAGCTCACCTGGCTCTCCATTAGAGACTGTTCACACCGCTCCCCAGCAGAGCCTGTTCACAACGCTCCCCAGCAGAGCCTGTCCACGCTGCTCCCCAGCACAACAGCCCAACACACCGGGCTCCCCAGCCCAGCTCAACGGGCTCCCCAGCACAGCACACGGGGCCCCCCAGCACCACAGCCCGCCTGACTCTCCATCAGAGCCTGTTCAACCCTCTCCCCATCAGAGCCTGTCCACACGGCTTCCCAACACCACAGCCCAGCACACGGGGCCCCCCAGCACCACAGCCCGCCTGGCTCTCCAGCAGAGACTGTTCAAACCACACCCCAGCAGAGCCTGTCCACACGGCTCCCCAGCAGAGCCTGTCCTCACGGCTCCCCAGAACCACAGCCCAGAACACCGGGCTCCCCAGCACAGCACACGGGGCCCCCCAGCACCACAGCCCGCCTTGCTCTCCGTCAGGGCCTGTTCAACCCTCTTCCCAGCAGAGCCTGTTCACACCGCTCCCCAGCAGAGCCTGTCCACACGGCTCCCCAGCACCTCAGCCCAGCACACCGGGCTCCCCAGAACAGCACACCGGGCCCCCAAGCACCACAGCCCGCCTGGCTCTCCATCAGAGACTGTTCACACCGCTCCCCAGCAGAGACTGTTCACACCGCTCCCCAGCACAGCCTGTCTACACGGCTCCCCAGCAGCAAATCCCAGCATACCGGGCTCCCCAGCCCTGCTTACCGGGCTCCCCAGCACTGGACACGGGGGCACCCAGAACCACAGGCCGCCTGGCTCTCCAGCAGAGCCTGTTAACACTGCTCCCCAGTAGAGCCTGTCCACAGGGCTCCCCAGTAGCAGAGCCCAGCACACCGGGCTCCCCAGCCGATGTCACCGGGCTCCCCAGCAAGGCACACGGGCCCCCCAGCACCACAGCCCGCCTGGCTCTCCAGCAGAGCCTGTTCACACCGCTCTGCAGCAGAGCCTGTCCACACGGCTCCCAAGCACGACAGCCCAGCACACCGGGCTCCGCAGCACAGCACACGGGGCCCCCCAGCACCACAGCACGCCTGGCTCTCCATCAGAACCTGTTCAACCCTCTCCCCAGCAGAGCCTGTCCACACGGCTCCCCAGCACCACAGCCCAGCACACCGGGCTCCTCAACCCAGCTCAACGGGCTCCCCAGCACAGCACACTTGCCCCCCCAGTACAGCACACGGGGCTACCCAGCACAACAGCCCGCCTGGCTCTCCATCAGAGCCTGTTCAACCTTCTCCCCAGCAGAGCCGTTCCACCCGGCTTCCCAGCACCACAACCCAGCACACTGGGCTCCGAAGCCCAGCTCACTGGGCTCCCGAGTACAGCACACGGGGGCCCCCTGCACCACAGCCCGGCTGGCTCTCCATCAGAGCATGTTCACACCGTTCAAAAGCACAGCCTGTCTACACGTCTCGCCATCACCACAGCAAAGCACACAGGGATCCCCAGCCCAGCTCACAGGGCTCCTGAGCACATCTCACGGGGGCCCAAAGCACCTCAGCCCGCCTGGCTCTCCATCAGGTCCTGTTCACACCCCTCCGCAGCAGAGCCTGTCTACACGGCTCCCCAGCACAAAAGCCCAGCACACCGGGCTCCCCAGCCCAGCTCAACGGGCTCCCCAGGACAGCACACGGTCCCCCCCAGCACCACAGCCCGCCTGGCTCTCCATCAAATCCTGTTCACACCGCTCCCCAGCAGAGCCTGTCCACACGGCTCCCCAGCACCACAGCCCAGAACACTGGGCTCCCCAGCCCACCTCACCGGGCCCACTACACACATCACACGGGGGCGCCCAGAATCACAGCCCGCCTGGCTCTCCATCAGAGCCTGTAATAAACTCTCCTCAGCAGAGCCTGTCCACACGGCTCCCCAGCACCACAGCCCAGCACACCGGGATCCCCAGCACAGCACATGGGGGCCCCCAGCAACACAGCCCGCCTGGCTCTCAATCAGAGCCTGTTCAAACAAATCCCCAGCAGAGCCTGTCCACATGGCTCCCCAGCAGCACAGCCCAGCACACCGGTCTCCCCAGCCCAGCTCACCGGGCACCCCAGCACAGCACACGGGGGCCCCCAGAAAAACAGGGCGCCTTGCTCTCCAGCAGAGCCTGTTGAAACCGCTCCCCAGCAGAGCCTGTCCACACGGCTCCCCAGATGCACAGCCCAGCACACCGGGCTCCCCAGCCCAGCTCACCGGGCTCCCCAGTACAGCACACGGGGGCCCCCAGCACCACACCCCGCCTGGCTCTCCATCAGAGCCTGTTCACAAAGCTCCCCAGAAGTGCCTGTCTACACGGCTCCCCAGCAGCCCCGCACACCGCAGCACAGCCCGCCTGGCTCCCCATCAGAGCCTGTTCACACGGCTCCCCAGCAGACGCTGTCCACACGGCACCCCAGCAGCTCAGCCCAGCACACCGGGCTCCGCAGCCCAGCTCACCGGGCTTCTGAGCACAGCACACGGGGCCACCCAGCACTACAGCCCGCCTGGCTCTCCATCAGAGCCTTTTCACACCGCTTCCCAGCAGACCCTGTCCACACGGCACCCCAGCAGCTCAGCCCAGCATTCCGGGCTCCCCATCCCAGCTCACCGGGCTACCGAGCACAGCACACGGGGGCCCCCAGCACCACAGCCCGCCCAGCTCTCCATCAGAGCCTGTTAACACCGCTTCCCAGCAGACCCTGTCCACACGGCACCCCAGCAGTTCAGCCCAGCACAGCGGGCCCCGCAGCCCAGGTAACCGGGCTACCGAGCACAGCACACTGGGCCCCCCCAGCACCACAGCCCGCCTGGCTCTCCATCAGAGCCTTTTCACACCGCTTCCCAGCAGACCCTTTACACACGGCACCCCAGCAGCTCAGCCCAGAACACCGGGCTCCCCAGCACAGCAGACGGGGCCCCCCAGCACCACAGCCCGAATGGCTCCAGAGCAGAGCCTGTCTACACGGCTCCGCAGCAGCACAGCCTAGCACACCGCAGCACAGCCCGCCTGGCTTTCCAGCAGAGCCTGTCCACACCGCCCCCCAGAAGAGCCTTTCCACACGGCTCCCCAGCACCACAGCCCAGCACACCGGGCTCCAAAGCACAGCACACGTGGGCCCACAGCACCACAGCCCGCCTGGCTCTCCAGCATTGCCTGTTTACAACGCTCCCCAGCAGAGCTTGTCTACACGGCTCCCAAGCACCACAGCCCAGAACACCGGGCTCCCCAGCACCACAGCCCAGCACACGGGGCTCCACATCCCAGTACACTGTGCTCCCGAGCACAGCACACGGGGGAACTTCAGCACCACAGCCCGCCTGGCTCTCCATCTGAGCCTGTTCACTCCGCGCCACAGCACAGCCTGTTCAAACCAGTCCCCAAGAGAGCCTGTCCACACGGCTCCCCAGCACCACAGCCCAGCACACCGGGCTCCACAGCCCAGCTCACCGGGCTCCCCAGCACAGCACACGGGTGCCCACACCATCACAACCCGCCTGGCTCTCCATCAGAGCCTGTTCACACCGCTCCCCAGCAGAGCCTGTCTACACGGCTCCCCATCACCACAGCCCAGCACACCGGGCTCCCCAGCCCACCTCACCGGGCTCCCCATCCCAGTACACTGGGCTCCCGAGCACAGCACACGGGAGAACTTCAGCACCACAGCCCGCCTGGCTCTCCATCTGAGCCTGTTCACTCCGCTCCACAGCACAGCCTGTTCAAACCAGTCCCCAAGAGAGCCTGTCCACACGGCTCCCCAGCACCACAGCCCAGCACACCGGGCTCCACAGCCCAGCTCACCGGGCTCCCCAGCACAGCACACGGGTGCCCACACCATCACAGCCCGCCTGGCTCTCCATCAGAGCCTGGTCACAGCGCTCCGCAGCAGAGCCTGTCTACACTGCTCCCCAGCACCACAGCCCAGCACACCGGGCTCCCCAACCCAGCTCAACGAGATCCCCAGCACAGCACACGGGGCCACCCAGCACCACATCCCACCTGGCTCTCCATCAAAGCCTGTTCACTCCGCTCCCCAGCAGAGCCTTTTCAAACCACTCCCCAGCAGAGCCTGTACACACGGCTCCCCAGCACCACAGCCCAGCACACCGGGCTCCCCAACCCAGCTCAACGGGCTCCCCAGCACAGCACACGGGGCCCCCCAGCACAGCACACGGGGCGTCCCAGCACAACAGCCCTCCTGGCTCTCCATCAGAGCCTGTTCACTCCTCTCCCCAGCAGAGCCTGTTCAAACCACTCGCCAGCAGAGCCTGTCCACACGGCTCCACAGCACCACAGACCAGCAAACCGGGCTCCCCAGCCAAGCACACCGGGCTCCCCAGCCCAACTCACCGGGCTCCCGATCACGGCACACCGGGCCCCCCAGCACCACAGCCCGCCTGGCTGTCAAGCAGATCCTTTTCAAACCACTCCCCAGCAATATCCTTTCCACACGGCTCCCCAGCAGCACAGCCCAGCATACCGGGCTCCCCAGCCCAGCTCAACGGGCTCCCCAGCACAGCACACGGGGCCCCCCAGCACCACAGCCCGCGTGGCTCTCCATCAGAGCCTGTTCACACCGCTCCCCAGAAGAGCCTGTCCACACGGCTCCCCAGCAGCACAGCCCAGCAAACCGGGCTCCCCAGCCTAGCTCACCGGGCTCCCCAGCACAGCACACGGGGGCCCCCAGCACCACAGCCCGCCTGACTCTCCATCAGAGCCTGTTCACACCGCTCCCCAGCAGAGCCTGTCCACACGGCTCCCCAGCACCACAGCCCAGCACACCGGGCTCTCCAGCCCAAAACAACGGGCTCCCCAGCACAGAACACGGGGCCCCCCAGCACCACAGCCCGTCTGGTTCTCCATCAGAGCCTGTCCACAGCGCTCCCCAGCAGAGCCTGTCCACACGGCTCCCCAGCACCACAGCCTAGCACACCGGGCTCCCCAGCCCAGCTCACAGGGCTCCCCAGCACAGCACACGGGGCCCCCCCGCACCACAGCCCACCTGGCTCTCCAGCAGAGCCTTTTCAAGCCTCTCCCAAGCAGAGCCTGTCCACACGGCTCCCAAGCAGCACAGCCCAGCACACCGGGCTCACCAGCCCATCTCACCGGGCTCCCCAGCACAGCACACTGGGGCCCCCAGCAACACAGCGCGACTTGCTCTCCAGCAGAGCCTGTTGAAACCACTCCCCAGAAGAGCCTTTCTACACGGCTCGCCAGCAGCCCCGCAAACCGCAGCACAGCCCACCTGGCTCTCCATCAGAGCCTGTTCACACCGCTGCCCAGCAGACCCTGTCCACACGGCACCCCAGCAGCTCAGCCCAGCACACCGGGCTCCGAAGCCCAGCTCACCGGGCTTCCGAGCACAGCACACGGGGCCCCCCAGCACAACAGCCAGCCTGGCTCTCCATCAGAGCCTTTTCACACCGCTTCCCAGCAGAACCTGTCCACACGGCACCCCAGCAGCTCAGCCCAGCACACCGGGCCCCGCAGCCCAGCTCACAGGGCTACCGAGCACAGCACACGGGGGCCCCCCAGCACCACAGCCCGCCTGGTTCTCCATCAGAGCCTTTTCACACCGCTTCCCAGCAGACCCTGTCCACGCGGCACCCCAGCAGCTCAGTCCAGCACACCGGGCTCC
>JAMOIN010000463.1:0-28050 GCA_024666655.1 Dascyllus trimaculatus
GATAGATATTACTTTATGAAATTGTGTCATTTAATCAGAAAAAAGGACTAAGAGCCACAGAGTTCACCTACCATACAAGTGTGCAAAGAGAAATGGAAATTGGCCATATGATTCACAGGGTCTCGAATACAACAGTCTTTTCATTCACTCCTGTTCTGCCCTTGAAACCATTTTACAGCTAGTTCTAGTGTATCTCTGTTCTAAATCAGCTTGGATGACTGTGCTGCCATTTTAACAATGATGTGCAGCTGCCTCTAGCTGCTTCATGTTCTGGGTCTATACTGCAACATGAGAATAGCTTCCACATGTCTTCTAGACAGGAGGTAAATGAGGAGAATGGAAGGATGAAGAGAGAGTAAGAGGCAAAAATAGACACAGCAAGATGGTCTAGAATCTTCATTTAGTGCCTATCATTGGCACTGTAACTGTATAATATATAAACTACAAAAGACATCATGTGCTATAATAGCTTTGGGGCTAAAATAAGAATGATTTACCTCAAATGAGATAAAGAAGAAACTGTTCTCCAAAATTAAAACACACTTTAACTGTAATTAAGGGTAATAACAGAAATCTTTTTATACCATCAAATACTTTAATAGTACCTATCCCAGAAGTTAGAAGACATGCATTTGTTGTTGGATGTTGTCATGATGCTGGGTTTTTACAAGTTTAACATTTGGTGTTCTCCTCCATCTTTCTCTCCTGTAGTTTCCCTTCATCTTTCTAATGACATCTCTAATAAAAGCGAAAATTTACCCTCTCAAAACTTGAAAGAGGACAGCGGGTTGCACTCACCAACTGATATCTGTGAGAACTGTTTCCAGCACGATTTCACAGGACAGAAAAAGTATTTAGATGTCCACTGAAGTCTTCTTTTAATCTGTTGTTCCAGCATAATCCATTACTTATCTGACATTCTGCTGTATGGCTGCATATTCTCACCATCCATATTTTCTCCAATATACAGCCAAAGGCACTACTTGAAGCAGCTGTTTCTGTTGACTAAATGTAATAAAAGAAAGCACACTGGTACCTCTTTATCATTCTGCCTTACGAGGAAAAAACACTCTGGATTGTTTGTACTTCTATAAACCAATCACAACCATATTGGGCGGAGCGAAGCCCGGGATGCAGCAACTGTGTCCCACTCAAAATAGTGATGTTGGAATAGTTTTAGTGGAACATTCACACACAGGAAGGTGAGCACTTGCATTAAATTTACACAATTCTGTGTTTTGATGCTCAGATAACCAAAGTTTTACAGACCTGCTTTGCACATCTGAGACAGTTTACTGGGATCAGGTCATTCCTTTCCCCTGCAGACTTAGTAAAGGTCATCCATGTGTTTACTTCCTCTAGACTCCTTCCCACGACTGTAGATGACATAAAATGCTGCCAGAAGGCTCAGTAATATTTTAATGCTTGTTTTTAAAGCCTTGACTTGTCAGGCTCCTGCCATTATCTGTGATCTTCTAATTCCCAATGAGATTGATTGCTGCATGCTCTCTCTGCTTAATGCATTTAGCAATGCACCACCATTATCCCATTTTGTTTCTTGCAATACACTTTTAACTCCTACAAAAATATATGAGTAAAATAGAATTACCATGAACTGGAATTCTGTGTGTATATCTACCTGCAGCACAGATCAAAGCTGTGCATTTGACCTCACCTATTACTCCCGTGGGAAAAAACCCTACTGTGGAACCAGTCGAAAACATGAACAACCATGTGTGGATCAGTGAAGTTCTCTGTGGTGTCCTGCCGGTACATACAGTACCAAAGAGCTCTGCAGTTTACATCAAAGAACCACTGTCAAACACTGGTTTGTGTGTGGAAAGATGGGTGGAGGTCGGTTTTGTGGTCACAGAGTTCATATCAACAGTCTTTTGTCTGTCTTGTATAATAAACCATGCTGTAGCAGGAGGAAAACAAGACATGCCAAACTGACAACAGAGGCGGCTATAGGATGAAGTTGCCTGATGGAATTCATTAAGCTATCCCTTGTGCACAATGGTAAAGGCTGGCCTCAGAAAGAAAGTAAAAGCCTTCATGTTAGTATGATTATTCTCCTCAGTGGGGTCTACACTTTACAGAACATAACTCCCCTGGACTGGACCACGTGTGCTCGGTATTCCCTGCTGGGCAATAAAACTCATTGGCTACTGAACATCAAGCTGTTTCCAATCTATTCCTCTGCCGTTCCCACCAGCAGCCAGTAATGTGACAATAACACATAGCCCTGGAAAATCTGTACAGGCTCGATGTTAAATACATCATTGATGATGCTGTATAGGCGAAAAAACCTCGGAGAGAAACATGGAAAGTCAAGATACCAGAGCCTGGTATTGTCATCTGTCGGGTTTATGGTAATGGTCCGAGAGTTTGTAGCCACACAGAGGTGATCTTTCTTTCAGAGCCATCTGACGCAATGTGGAAACACTGAAAAGGCCTTTGGTTGCCATCAGTATCTCAGTATATCAAGTACAACTACATACACCCTGATGTTTGAAATCTGTCAGTAAAAGCAGGTTCCTATTTCACCAGTTTGGGCGTTATTTATATATTGTTGTATTTCTTATGTCATACTTTTTCCAGCTGAGGCATTTCAGCACCTCCTCATGCTGGTTGGGGTTTAACATGATGCATGCTGAACCCTATGAAGTTTGAAGGCACGACACCAGGCACACAAGCACAACAGTAGTAAAATGTAACAGACATGGAAGCATGAAATTATTAAATATCGAGAACAATTTCCTGTCTTAGCTACATGAGTTAATGCAAAATTGTTGCAGTAAAAAAAAAAGTGCTGTCAGATATATTCATTTAAGAGACTGCTTTAGGTTGACCCCAGAGCATTCTGCAATACTTCAAAATGAATTTCTGCAGGATCCCAGTATTTATAACAGTCAGTCTCTGCTTCCAGTCCATCACTCACATGAGACCTCCACAGGCACTTAATGGAAGACAGCCAGTCAGTGTTGGCTGTTCCCTGATCTTAAACCATGTCTCTATAGTGAAATACCCCCACAACTGTAAAGAAACCTCACCTCAACTCAGGTTTAGTCAAACAGGAAGTCTAGGCTTCGACCACATGGACAGTTTTGATTGATCTGACATTGACTGTGGTGGGGGAAGAGAGTAGTTTTTCACAGCAGGTGGAGGCAGAACCTGGGATATTGGTATCCTATCTGTACCATAATGGTAATTCAGCAAAAACTGAGGCCATAGCTGTGTCAGTCTCTCCTGAGTCATTCTCAACACATGCTGAGGCCCAGATTTGCTTGCTGTCACAAGTAGATCTCAGCAGGCCTCAGTGGGGTTACATAACCCCCTTAGTTTGCCATCTTCTACACCCTCAGGACTTTATTGTACATCTCTTGTATCAAATTAGGAGAAGCAGTGAAACATATGGGTGAAAATGTACAAAGAGTACTTTAAATTTAATCTTTAACATGTACTGGCAACTGAAAATGTAACAACAAAATAAATATGTTGGATATTTACTTAAACGTAAAGTCATGACAGAGGGCCACTGTCTGAAGCCTTATGGTTATTGTTCCAGCCGTTTATAGATTTGGAATGGAATCAGTCATAATAAAATAAAACCTACGGACACAGAAATGAATTGTTTTTTATATTGTATGTCTCTTGCACATGTTTTCAATTGTACGCAAAGTCCATTGATAGCAGCTAAATGATGATGGAGCGGGTTTTGGGTTTCTGCAGACTCAGACCACAGCTTTAGAAATGACTGCCTCTCTGCTGCAAATGATTCAGATCAACACTGACCCACTGTTACAAAAAAAATCCAGGCAAAAACATTTGGTACCACTTATTTTTGAGGGGTCCCATATGCTTCCTCAAACATCTGAAGCTGCTAAAAGGAACACAGAGATTATAATTCTGATAACGTTCACAGGGAATATTCATCTGGTAGGCCTTTAGAGCAGAGAAAGGTGAGGAAGTACAAATACACCTTTTGTAAAAAATTAATTTTCACTTCTGAAACATTCACTCTTCAGCAGTATCAACATGTTCCTGCAAAACTAATCTCACAATTCAACAGTTCATTGCTTCTCTCTACTCACTGGCAGACTCATTGTATATTGACTGACTGTTCTGTAGATTACTTTAATTGCCATGGTTACTCACATACTGTGCATTTCTTTTCACTTTAGAACTTCCTGTATAAACTAAGAAGCTGGCATGACCCATACTAGAAACCGTACCTAAACTAGGAGTTGTGGTTTTCGAACAATCAGACTCACTTCTCCACAGCAGGGGCACTGAACACTTACGCTGATGAGAGCTACCGTTCAGTGATTCATTGATTTACAGGAAGCTGGTACACATAATGCTCATTTAATGACTGCCTGCAGACAGCGCACTACAGGATTTGGTACAGACATAGTGCTACACAATTGGTCGACCAGCAGAAGTTGTGAGCTATTTCTCATTTATCCAGATTGGAAAAATAATAAATACATTATCTATCATCTGAGCTCACTTATCCTGTACAGGGTCACATGAGTGCTGGAGCTTTTCCCAGCCAATATTGGGTAAGAGGTGGAATACAACCTAGAATAGAGGCAGAAAATCATTTAATCTCACGTTTCAGAGTATCCATTTCATGGAACCTGCATGTCTTTGGACTATGGGAGAAAAGCAGAATGTCAACAGCAACATACTGCTGATAAATGCAAACTCTCAGAAAATCCAAACGCCACATGGTGGATTAAAACTGTCAACTATTTGTTGTGAGGTGACAATGTCAACTGATGCAAAGCCCCATGGTAAATATAAATTGTGATTAATTGCACAAAAGGAATGTGTGTGAGATAAAGACAGTCAGGTGAAGCACTCTATCTCACTTAAACTGTAAGTGACAGTGATAAATACCTGTAATCATAAATTTAATTGAATCTCCCAGCATAGTTCCTCTCAGTACAAGCAGAAACTATTAATGTGTTCTGGCCCCTACTGGCCTAATAGGTGCACAACATTTAAATAGCTGAGCTAACTAGGTTGGTCAATAAAATCACATCATCAGGAGACAACTCTATATATCATCATTATTGAGCTGACTGAGACTGATGTTTTACTGACTTCACTGGTATAGCTCTATTGTGGCTTATAATATATATATTATATCCCCTGATAATCCTGTAGTGTTAACAGTAACATGCTGTTAATGTTGTGGCATGTTGCATTTATTTCCTCCAGTCCTCAGCTAATTTTTAGTGGGCTTTAATATGAAGCTTTACAATAAATATAAACAGATTCCTGGATACACATTGCACTCGAACACTACACAAGAGGATCTGTTGCTTTGGAAATCTGTCAGCAGAGTAAAAAATGAAAATAAAACCCACAGAACTTCAGACTGTCATGACCGAGTACAGACTGAGCACATAATGAACTGCTTATAGTGATGGAGAAAAGGACACAAAAAGTAATTGATTTGTAGAAGCAGCAGACAGGCAGATTAAAGACAAAATCAAAATTTTTAATACTTATTCTGCACTCTTGATTTGATTTGCAGACTTCATTACTAACACTGGGAGCTGATACAATATCTCTGAAGTTGGGCCTTTTTTTGGCACGTCGACACAATGTGGTGGACGAACAAAATTTGACATGGGCAAATATCCATATGTTTACTGAATCAGTTAAGATCTCAAGTTTTCACCTAAGATTGCATAAATAAAAAAATATCAACACCCGTCTATATAAAAATATGCATGAAAGCTGATAGAGTTTTGTTTTATTATAATTTACTTAAATAATGTGCTTACAGAAATTTAAAAAAATGACCCCACAAAACTAAAAGTAATAAAATAAGAATGAAGAACCACTTGTAACACTTACAGGCGCTAAAATTTGTGGAACCTAATCAGACTGTAGCATTTCAGCTGTGTCGCTAAGCTTTTTGACTGGACGCCAACAAATAAACAAACACTGATTCTACGACCTGACTCTTGTACATGAATGAATCTGATGAGCCTCAAGGCTCCTGTCTCCTCGGTTTCGGATGCTTCAGGGTATGGCTTTCAGTTTGCATGTATGGGATGTGTTAATGTCAATATGTAGTGCTGGTTCCAGCATCTGCTAAGTCTTTAGGGATTGTACAGGTGTGAAGTGGTGAGTGATCCTTGGGGTGAACACATACTCTGAGCCTTGAAGGTAAAAGCATGAATCCACCAGGCACATCCTGCACTAATTTAAGCAGGCTGCACTTTGTCACACAGTACTTAACACTATTTAAGATGCCTGTGCTTCCAGCAAGTAGTTAGGTTGGTTACACATAAAACCAAAGCTGGAAGAAGAAGGCAGGAGTCTCTTGCACAGCCAGACTGATCTCAACAGCACTGTTGTCTGACCGCACCTCATCATCATTTTGCTATGGGAAGGAGCACAGCCTGGATTGTTGCTTCAGATCATCGCAGTTGTTTTTAGTGGTGCTAAACTCAGGAGTCAGTGATGGTGCTGCTCAAAAATAGGGATGCAATAATTATTTTGGTGGTATATTTGCATGTAGGGAGTCAAGCGTTGTCATTCAAATTGCTAATTCAGAGATAAAAACACTCAGGGCTGCCTTTTCATACCGACATTTGGCAAAACTTGAAACTTTCAGCGTGCTGCTCAGATGCTGTTGCTCTTGTTTCCTGTAGCAACGGGGGATTTGGAAAACATTTCCATGCAGATAGTGGAAAGGGAGGAGAAAGATGCGTGACATGTGGAGAGGAAATAGCAGGATTATACCTACAGTCTACATCCGATGACATGGACTATGACGAATGTTACTGACTGGCTGTTGGCAGAACTAAGTGGGCCTACGGAACAGCGAAAATTTGATTCGGTATGAAGCAGAATTGTAATGAAATCTCAAACATTCATAAACAAGATACAATAAAAATTCTAAACTATGATTTGTTAGTTTTTTGAATTGCATTTTACTAACTAAAAACAAACAACTTCAGCAGTTTTTCAGGTTTTTGAGGGTTTTTGAAAACTTTTCAACCAAATAAAGGCTGTGCTCCAGTTTATTCAGTTTATGTTATCACTCAGCCCAATAACGCCTTTATCTCAAGTGTTAATACAGTGCTACGGCTCCTCCTTTCTTTCAGTAAACCTGCTCTGAATGTGCAGTAATGGGGCTGCAAAGTGACGCTTTTAAAAATGTCTTGTAATTCCTTCAAATAGCCTCTCGTGGGGGTTTTCTCATACATATTGCAGTGCCTCTGTCGGGTAATTTCCTTGTGAATTATTTATTTAGTTTCATTAACGTATATACTGTTTCTCTGAATGTCTCACATGAGTTCAAGCAGCCAGTTCAACTGGAATGACCAAATGCGGCGAAATATTTTGCGTACTGCTACTAACACAACAACTGTCTCTAAACCTTTAATCGCAGATCTCTGATTGCTTCGAGTGCTAGTTAGTGACTGTGTGATGCAATAATGATGACTGATGACATGCAAATGCCGTGCACTAACTCATACTGTGTCATGCTGAGGAAACACTCCGGTCTACACACTTTCACAGCACACTGTAAGTGGTTAATGTTGATGGTGTAACATTATGTAATCAGTGTAATGTAAATCAAGAGCTGCATGAGTCAACTTACTGGCCCACTGTCAGAACAGAAACTCAAATGAAGGAGAATTATGAAATGTACAGCACATATTGTTCCCGGTCAGTGGTCCCACAGTATGAGCTGTCATATGAGATGATATAAGCTGCATTGCATACCCCAGTAGAGCATCATGTAACTGGCAGTTACATTATATGCGTGCAGCTGTGCTCTTTATCAAGGTCTTCTTTGTAGCTCGCATAGTAGCTGTCTGTAATTACAGATCGCCCCTCTATTGGAAAGTTTTTTTGTGCATGAATAATGAAGTAGAATAAAGACCTACATTCTGGCATCCAGGAACAAGTGAGAAGATCCATAAAGAGATAAACCGTAATCCTGAGTCATAAGGAGTCGATAGTTTTATTACCTCCTCATGGTGATAAATCTCCACTGGTGGCATTTTTAGAGTTTCTGAGGAGCAGGACATATCTCAAACATCATCCTCCCAGCAGGTTTTGAGTAGAGAGGCGTGTAATGCATATATGGTGGTGTACTGACCAATAACCCTTTAAATCTACTATTGACACTTAGCTTTGTCTTTCTTTGTGATGTGCTGCTTCTGTCACTGCTTCTGAGGAATTATGACCATCTAAGATTAAAACAAAGAGAACTTCTTCCGTAGTCTAAGTCATTTTTTTCAGGTTATCTTATACATTTTGGATATTTTTCCCACAAGTCACATTCTGACTTTTTGCATGATAGTGAGTAGACTTTAGCACAGTTTTGCAATTCTTTCAACATGCTTATATATTTCTGGTTGGCAAACCTTAACAAACAGTCATCATGTGCAATACATCCGGTTGATTAGCTGTTGCAGAGCCAAAGAGATGGACATGGTGTTTCTCAATTGATATATGGCTCTTTAATGTCAGGTTCCGGCTTAAGCCCCAGTGTAAATCCTTGAGCAAATTCCCCTCGTAGCATGTGGCAAATCAGCAGCTGGGTGAAGAGAGAAGATGGATTGCAGGAGTGGCAGCCAGCAAAACACTCACAGAAAGTTCGGCAGGGGTCCATGACGGCACTGACGGACGGCACGGGAACAAAAAAATGACATGCAAACCGAGACACAGAGCCAGTGAGCCATGCGTGTATGAAACACGTGTGTGCCTTTGATGCACACCAGAGTGACACATTCATATATGGCTGTGAGGACACTCACTGATGGAATGCATGAGGGATGCATGAGGATTGCACCTACCCCCCCAGTTTGTGGCCACCAGCTTTCCAACGGTGCCACGCACGAGCCTGTGGCACCTTGAATTCCCGAGCTATGAGACTTGCAAAAAATCCCCATTGGTTTGAATGGGGGATATTTCTAGTGAAATGCAAAGATCGAGGTTAGGGTTAGCCATTCCAAGCACCACACGTACTTGAGGATTGCACATACCCCCCCATTTGTGGCCACCAGCTTTCCAACGGTGCCAGGCACGAGCCTGTGGCACCTTTCGTTTCAGAGGTATAAGACTTGCCAAAATCCTCATTGGTTTGAATGGGGGAGTATTCCAGTGAAATGCTAGGATCGGGGTTAGGGTTAGCCATTCCAAGCACCACACGTACTTGAGGATTGCACCTACCCCCCCATTTGTGGCCACCAGCTTTCCAACGGTGCCAGGCACGAGCTTGTGGCACCTTGAATTCCCGAGCTATGAGACTTGCACAAAATCCCCATTGGTTTGAATGGGGGATATTTCCAGTGAAATGCAAGGATCAGGGTTAGGGTTAAGTATTCCAAGCACCACACGTACTTGTGGATTGCACCAACCCCCCCATTTGTGGCCACCAGCTTTCCAACGGTGCCAGGCACGAGCCTGTGGCACCTTGAATTCCCGAGCTATGAGACTTGCACAAAATCCACATTGGATTGAATGGGGGATATTGCCAGTGAAATGCTAGGATCGGGGTTAGGGTTAGCCATTCCAAGCACCACACGTACTTGAGGATTGACCTACCCCCCCATTTGTGGCCCCCAGCTTTCCAACGGTGCCAGGCACGAGCCTGTGGCACCTTGAATTCCCGAGCTATGAGACTTGCAAAAATCCTCATTGGTTTGAATGGGGGAGTATTCCAGTGAAATGCTAGGATCGGGGTTAGGGTTAGCCATTCCTAGCACCACACGTACTTGAGGATTGCACATACCCCCCCATTTGTAGCCACCAGCTTTCCAACGGTGCCAGGCACGAGCCTGTGGCACCTTGAGTTCCCGAGCTATGAGACTTGCACAAAATCCCCATTGGTTTGAATGGGGGATGTTTCTAGTGAAATGCAAAGATCGGGGTTAGGGTTAGCCATTCCAAGCACCACACGTACTTTAGGATTGCACCTACCCCCCCATTTGTGGCCACCAGCTTTCCAACGTTGCCAGGCACGAGCCTGTGGGACCTGTCCTTTCAGAGGTATAAGACTTGCCAAAATCCTCATTGGTTTGAATGGGGGAGTATTCCAGTGAAATGCTAGGATCGGGGTTAGGGTTAGCCATTCCTAGCACCACACGTACTTGAGGATTGCACCTACCCCCCCATTTGTGGCCACCAGCTTTCCAACGGTGCCAGGCACGAGCCTGTGGCACCTTGAATTCCCGAGCTATGAGACTTGCACAAAATCCCCATTGGTTTGAATGGGGGATATTGCCAGTGAAATTCTAGGATCGGGGTTAGGGTTAGCCATTCCAAGCACCACACGTACTTGAGGATTGCACCTACCCCCCCATTTGTGACCACCAGCTTTCCAACGGTGCCAGGCACGAGCCTGTGGCACCTTTCGTTTCAGAGGTATAAGACTTGAAAAATTCCTCATTGGTTTGAATGGGGGAGTATTCCAGTGAAATGCTAGGATCGGGGTTAGGGTTAGCCATTCCAAGCACCACACGTACTTGAGGATTGCACCTACCCCCCCATTTGTGTCCACCAGCTTTCCAACGGTGCCAGGCACGAGCCTGTGGCACCTTGAATTCCCGAGCTATGAGACTTGCACAAAATCCCCATTGGTTTGAATGGGGGATATTGCCAGTGAAATTCCAGGATCGGGGTTAGGGTTAGCCATTCCAAGCACCACACGTACTTGAGGATTGCACCTACCCCCCCATTTGTGGCCACCAGCTTTCCAACGGTGCCAGGCACGAGCCTGTGGCACCTTGAATTCCTGAGCTATGAGACTTGCACAAAATCCCCATTGTTTTGAATGGGGGATATTTCCAGTGAAATGCAAGGATCGGGGTTAGGGTGAGCCATTCCAAGCACCACACGTACTTGAGGATTGCACCTACCCCCCCATTTGTGGCCACCAGCTTTCCAACGGTGCCAGGCACGAGCCTGTGGAACCTTTGGTTCCTTAGCTATGAGAGTTGCCAAAATCCCCATTGGTTTGAATGGGGGATATTGCCAGTGAAATGCTAGGATCGGGGTTAGGGTTAGCCATTCCAAGCACCACACGTACTTGAGGATTGCACATACCCCCCCATTTGTGGCCACCAGCTTTCCAACGGTGCCAGGCACGAGCCTGTGGAACCTTTGGTTACTTAGCTATGAGAGTTGCCAAAATCCCCATTGATTTTAATGGGGGAGTATTCAAGTTGATGCTGGCATCGAGGTTGGGTTTAGCCATTCCAAGCACAACACGTACTTGAGGATTGCACTTACCCCCCCCCATTTGTGGCCACCAGCTTTCCAACGGTGCCAGGCACGAGCCTGTGGCACCTTTCGTTTCAGAGGTATAAGACTTGCACAAAATCCCCATTGGTTTGAATGGGGGATATTTCCAGTGAAATGCTAGGATCGGGGTTAGGGTTAGCCATTCCAAGCACCACACGTACTTGAGGATTGCACCTACCCCCCCATTTGTGGCCACCAGCTTTCCAACGGTGCAAGGCACGAGCCTGTGGAACCTTTGGTTCCTTAGCTATGAGAGTTGCCGAAATCCCCATTGGTTTGAATGGGGGATATTGCCAGTGAAATGCTAGGATCGGGGTTAGGGTTAGCCATTCCAAGCACCACACGTACTTGATGATTGCACCTACCCCCCCATTTGTGGCCACCAGCTTTCCAACGGTGCCAGGCACGAGCCTGTGGAACCTTTGGTTCCTTAGCTATGAGAGTTGCCAAAATCCCCATCGGTTTGAATGGGGGATATTTCCAGTGAAATGCTAGGATCGGGGTTAGGGTTTGCCATTCCAAGCACCACACATACTTGAGGATTGCACCTACCCCCCAATTTGTGGCCACCAGCTTTCCAACGGTGCCAGGCACGAGCCTGTGGCACCTTTCGTTTCAGAGGTATAAGACTTGCCAAAATCCTCATTGGTTTGAATGGGGGAGTATTCCAGTGAAATGCTAGGATCGGGGTTAGGGTTAGCCATTCCAAGCACCACACGTACTTGAGGATTGCACCTACCCCCCCATTTGTGGCCACCAGCTTTCCAACGGTGCCAGGCACGAGCCTGTGGAACCTTGAATTCCCGAGCTATGAGACTTGCAAAAAATCCCCATTGGTTTGAATGGGGGATATTTCCAGTGAAATGCAAGGATCGGGGTTAGGGTTAGCCATTCCAAGCACCACACGTACTTGAGGAATGCACCTGCCCCCTCATTTGTGGCCACCAGCTTTCCAACGGTGCCAGGCACGAGTCTGTGGAACCTTGAATTCCCGAGGTATGAGACTTGCACAAAATCCCCATTGGTTTGAATGGGGGATATTGCCAGTGAAAAGCTAGGATCGGGGTTAGGTTTAGCCATTCCAAGCACCACACGTCCTTGAGGATTGCACCTACCCCCCCATTTGTGGCCACCAGCTTTCCAACGGTGCCAGGCACGAGCCTGTGGCACCTTTCGTTTCAGAGGTATAAGACTTGCCAAAATCCTCATTGGTTTGAATGGGGGAGTATTCCAGTGAAATGCTAGGATCGGGGTTAGGGTTAGCCATTCCAAGCACCACACGTACTTGAGGATTGCACCTACCCCCCCATTTGTGGCCACCAGCTTTCCAACGGTGCCAGGCACGAGCCTGTGGCACCTTGAATTCCCGAGATATGAGACTTGCACAAAATCCCCATTGGTTTGAATGGGGGATATTGCCAGTGAAATGCTAGGATCGGGGTTAGGGTTAGCCATTCCAAGCACCACACGTACTTGAGGATTGCACCTACCCCCCCATTTGTGGCCACCAGCTTTCCAACGGTGCCAGGCACGAGCCTGTGGAACCTTTGGTTCCTTAGGTATGAGACTTGCCAAAATCCCCATTGGTTTGAATGGGGGATATTGCCAGTGAAATGCTAGGATCGGGGTTAGGGTTAGCCATTCCAAGCACCACACGTACTTGAGGATTGCACCTACCCCCCCATTTGTGGCCACCAGCTTTCCAACGGTGCCAGGCACGAGCCTGTGGCACCTTGAATTCCGAGATATGAGACTTGCACAAAATCCCCATTGGTTTGAATGGGGGATATTTCCAGTGAAAAGCTAGGATCGGGGTTAGGGTTAGCCATTCCAAGCACCACACGTACTTGAGGATTGCACCTACCCCCCCATTTGTGGCCACCAGCTTTCCAACGGTGCCAGGCACGAGCCTGTGGAACCTTTGGTTCCTTAGCTATGAGAGTTGCCAAATTCCCCATTGGTTTGAATGGGGCATATTGCCAGTGAAATGCTAGGATCGGGGTTAGGGTTAGCCATTCCAAGCACCACATGTACTT
The DNA here is from genome assembly GCA_024666655.1 of Dascyllus trimaculatus. NCBI lineage: Eukaryota > Metazoa > Chordata > Actinopteri > Pomacentridae > Dascyllus > Dascyllus trimaculatus. The sequence continues at coordinate 13,323 of JAMOIN010000463.1, forward strand.
GAGGATTGCACCTACCCCCCCATTTGTGGCCACCAGCTTTCCAACGGTGCCAGGCACGAGCCTGTGGAACCTTTGGTTCCTTAGCTATGAGAGTTGCCAAAATCCCCATTGGTTTAAATGGGGGATATTTCCAGTGAAATGCTAGGATCGGGGTTAGGGTTTGCCATTCCAAGCACCACACATACTTGAGGATTGCACCTACCCCCCAATTTGTGGCCACCAGCTTTCCAACGGTGCCAGGCACGAGCCTGTGGCACCTTTCGTTTCAGAGGTATAAGACTTGCCAAAATCCTCATTGTTTTGAATGGGGGAGTATTCCAGTGAAATGCTAGGATCGGGGTTAGGGTTAGCCATTCCAAGCACCACACGTACTTGAGGATTGCACCTACCCCCCCATTTGTGGCCACCAGCTTTCCATCGGTGCAAGGCACGAGCCTGTGGAACCTTTGGTTCCTTAGCTATGAGAGTTGCCAACATCCCCATTGGTTTGAATGGGGGATATTGCCAGTGAAATGCTAGGATCGGGGTTAGGGTTAGCCATTCCAAGCACCACACGTACTTGAGGATTGCACCTACCCCCCATTTGTGGCCACCAGCTTTCCAACGGTGCCAGGCACGAGCCTGTGGAACCTTTGGTTCCTTAGCTATGAGAGTTGCCAAAATCCCCATTGGTTTGAATGGGGGATATTGCCAGTGAAATGCTAGGATCGGGGTTAGGGTTAGCCATTCCAAGCACCACACGTACTTGAGGATTGCACCTACCCCCCCCATTTGTGGCCACCAGCTTTCCAACGGTACCAGGCACGAGCCTGTGGCACCTTTCGTTTCAGAGGTATAAGACTTGCCAAAATCCTCATTGGTTTGAATGGGGGAGTATTCCAGTGAAATGCTATGATCGGGTTTAGGGTTAGCCATTCCAAGCACCACACGTACTTGAGGATTGCACCTACCCCCCCATTTGTGGCCACCAGCTTTCCAACGGTGCCAGGCACGAGCCTGTGGCACCTTGTGTTCCAGAGCTATGAGACTTGCACAAAATCCCCATTGGTTTGAATGGGGGAGATTTCCAGTGAAATCCTAGAAATGCTCGAATCGGGGTTAGGGTTAGCCATTCCAAGCACCACACGTATTTGAGGATTGCACCTACCCCCCCATTTGTGGCCACCAGCTTTCCAACGGTGCCAGGCACGAGCCTGTGGAACCTTTGGTTCCTTAGCTATCAAAGTTGCCAAAATCCCCATTGGTTTGAATGGGGGATATTGCCAGTGAAATGCTAGGATCGGGGTTAGGGTTAGCCATTCCAAGCACCACACGTTCTTGAGGATTGCACCTACCCCCCCATTTGTGGCCACCAGCTTTCCAACGGTGCCAGGCACGAGCCTGTGGAACCTTGAATTCCCTAGATATGAGACTTGCACAAAATCCTAATTGGTTTGAATGGGGGATATTGTCAGTGAAATGCTAGGATCGGGATTAGGGTAAACTATTCCAAGCACCACACGTACTTGAGGATTGCACCTACCCCCCCATTTGTGGCCACCAGCTTTCCAACGGTGCCAGGCACGAGCCTGTGGAACCTTTGGTTCCTTAGCTATGAGAGTTCCCAAAATCCCCATTGGTTTCAATGGGGGATATTGCCAGTGAAATGCTAGGATCGGGGTTAGGGTTAGCCATTCCAAGCACCACACGTACTTGAGGATTGCACCTACCCCCCCATTTGTGGCCACCAGCTTTCCAACGGTGCCAGGCACGAGCCTGTGGCACCTTGAATTCCCGAGCTATGAGACTTCCACAAAATCCCCATTGGTTTGAATGGGGGATATTGCCAGTGAAATGCTAGGATCGGGGTTAGGGTTAGCCATTCCAAGCACCACACGTACTTGAGGATTGCACCAACCCCCCCATTTGTGGCCACCAGCTTTCCAACGGTGCCAGGCACGAGCCTGTGGCACCTTTCGTTTCAGAGGTATAAGACTTGCCAAAATCCTCATTGGTTTGAATGGGGGAGTATTCCAGTGAAATGCTAGGATCGGGGTTAGGGTTAGCCATTCCAAGCACCACACGTACTTGAGGATTGCACCTACCCCCCCATTTGTGGCCACCAGCTTTCCAACGGTGCCAGGCACGAGCCTGTGGCACCTTGAATTCCCGAGATATGAGACTTGCACAAAATAACCATTGGTTTGAATGGGGGATATTTCCAGTGAAATGCTAGGATCGGGGTTAGGGTGAGCCATTCCAAGCACCACACGTACTTGAGGATTGCACCTACCCCCCCATTTGTTGCCACCAGCTTTCCAACGGTGCCAGGCACGAGCCTGTGGCACCTTGAATTCCCGAGATATGAGACTTGCACAAAATCCCCATTGGTTTGAATGGGGGATATTTCCAGTGAAATGCTAGGATCGGGGTAAGGGTTAGCCATTCCAAGCACCACACGTACTTGAGGATTGCACCTACCCCCCCATTTGTGGCCACCAGCTTTCCAACGGTGCCAGGCACGAGCCTGTGGAACCTTTGGTTCCTTAGCTATGAGAGTTGCCAAAATCCCCATTGATTTTAATGGGGGAGTATTCAAGTAGATGCTGGCAACGGGGTTAGGGTTAGCCATTCCAAGCACCACACGTACTTGAGGATTGCACCTACCCCACCATTTGTGGCCACCAGCTTTCCAACGGTGCCAGGCACGAGCCTGTGGCACCTTGAATTCCCGAGCTATGAGACTTGCACAAAAACCCCATTGGTTTGAATGGGGGAGTATTCCAGTGAAATGCTAGGATCGGGGTTAGGGTTAGCCATTCCAAGCACCACACATACTTGAGGATTGCACCTACCCCCCCATTTGTGGCCACCAGCTTTCCAACGGTGCCAGGCACGAGCCTGTGGAACCTTCGGTTCCTTAGCTATGAGAGTTGCCAAAATCCCCATTGGTTTGAATGGGGGATATTGCCAGTGAAATGCTAGGATCGGGGTTAGGGTTAGCCATTCCAAGCACCACACGTACTTGAGGATTGCACCTACCCCCCCATTTGTGGCCACCAGCTTTCCAACGGTGCCAGGCACGAGCCTGTGGAACCTTTGGTTCCTTAGGTATGAGAGTTGCCAAATTCCCCATTGGTTTCAATGGGGCATATTGCCAGTGAAATGCTAGGATCGGGGTTACGGTTAGCCATTCCAAGCACCACACGTACTTGAGGATTGCACCTACCCCCCCATTTGTGGCCACCAGCTTTCCAACGGTGCCAGGCACGAGCCTGTGGAACCTTTGGTTCCTTAGGTATGAGAGTTGCCAAATTCCCCATTGGTTTCAATGGGGCATATTGCCAGTGAAATGCTAGGATCGGGGTTAGGGTTAGCCATTCCAAGCACCACACGTACTTGAGGATTGCACCTACCCCCCCATTTGTGGCCACCAGCTTTCCAACGGTGCCAGGCACGAGCCTGTGGCACCTTGAATTCCCGAGCTATGAGACTTGCACAAAATCCCCATTGGTTTGAATGGGGGATATTTCCAGTGAAATGCTAGGATCGGGGTTAGGGTTAGCCATTCCAAGCACCACACGTACTTGGGGATTGCACTTACCCCCCCATTTGTGGCCACCAGCTTTCCAACGGTGCAAGGCACGAGCCTGTGGAACCTTTGGTTCCTTAGCTATGAGAGTTGCAAAAATCCCCATTGGTTTGAATGGGGGATATTGCCAGTGAAATGCTAGGATCGGGGTTAGGGTTAGCCATTCCAAGCACCACACGTACTTGAGGATTGCACCTACCCCCCCATTTGTGGCCACCAGCTTTCCAACGGTGCCAGGCACGAGCCTGTGGAACCTTTGGTTCCTTAGCTATGAGAGTTGCCAAAATCCCCATTGGTTTGAATGGGGGATATTCCAGTGAAATGCTCGGATCGGGGTTAGGGTTAGCCATTCCAAGCACCACACGTACTTGAGGATTGCACCTACCCCCCCATTTGTGGCCACCAGCTTTCCAACAGTGCAAGGCACGAGCCTGTGGAACCTTTGGTTCCTTAGCTATGAGAGTTGCCAAAATCCCCATTGGTTTGAATGGGGGATATTGCCAGTGAAATGCTAGGATCGGGGTTAGGGTTAGCCATTCCAAGCACCACACGTACTTGAGGATTGCACCTACCCCCCCATTTGTGGCCACCAGCTTTCCAACGGTGCCAGGCACGAGCCTGTGGCACCTTGAATTCCCGAGCTATGAGACTTGCACAAAATCCCCATTGGTTTGAATGGGGGATATTTCCAGTGAAATGCTAGGATCGGGGTTAGGGTTAGCCATTCCAAGCACCACACGTACTTGGGGATTGCACTTACCCCCCCATTTGTGGCCACCAGCTTTCCAACGGTGCAAGGCACGAGCCTGTGGAACCTTTGGTTCCTTAGCTATGAGAGTTGCCAAAATCCCCATTGGTTTGAATGGGGGATATTGCCAGTGAAATGCTAGGATCGGGGTTAGGGTTAGCCATTCCAAGCACCACACGTACTTGGGGATTGCACCTACCCCCCCATTTGTGGCCACCAGCTTTCCAACGGTGCCAGGCACGAGCCTGTGGAACCTTTGGTTCCTTAGCTATGAGAGTTGCCAAAATCCCCATTGGTTTGAATGGGGGATGTTTCCAGTGAAATGCTCGGATCGGGGTTAGGGTTAGCCATTCCAAGCACCACACGTACTTGAGGATTGCACCTACCCCCCCATTTGTGGCCACCAGCTTTCCAACAGTGCAAGGCACGAGCCTGTGGAACCTTTGGTTCCTTAGCTATGAGAGTTGCCAAAATCCCCATTGGTTTGAATGGGGGATATTGCCAGTGAAATGCTAGGATCAGGGTTAGGGTTAGCCATTCCAAGCACCACACATACTTGAGGATTGCACCTACCCCCCCATTTGTGGCCACCAGCTTTCCAACGGTGCCAGGCACGAGCCTGTGGACCTTTGGTTCCTTAGCTATCAAAGTTGACAAAATCCCCATTGGTTTGAATGGGGGATATTGCCAGTGAAATGCTAGGATCGGGGTTAGGGTTAGCCATTCCAAGCACCACACGTTCTTGAGGATTGCACCTACCCCCCCCATTTGTGGCCACCAGCTTTCCAACGGTGCCAGGCACGAGCCTGTGGAACCTTTGGTTCCTTCGCTATGAGAGTTGCCAAAATCCCCATTGGTTTGAATGGGGGATATTGCCAGTGAAATGCTAGGATCGGGGTTAGGGTTAGCCATTCCAAGCACCACACGTACTTGAGGATTGCACCTACCCCCCCATTTGTGGCCACCAACTTTACAACGGTGCAAGGCACGAGCCTGTGGAACCTTTGGTTCCTTAGCTATGAGAGTTGCCAAAATCCCCATTGGTTTGAATGGGGGATATTGCCAGTGAAATGCTAGGATCGGGGTTAGGGTTAGCCATTCCAAGCACCACGCGTACTTGAGGATTGCACCTACCCCCCCATTTGTGGCCACCAGCTTTCCAACGGTGCCAGGCACGAGCCTGTGGAACCTTTGGTTCCTTAGCTATGAGAGTTGCCAAAATCCCCATCGGTTTGAATGGGGGATATTTCCAGTGAAATGCTAGGATCGGGGTTAGGGTTTGCCATTCCAAGCACCACACATACTTGAGGATTGCACCTACCCCCCAATTTGTGGCCACCAGCTTTCCAACGGTGCCAGGCACGAGCCTGTGGCACCTTTCGTTTCAGAGGTATAAGACTTGCCAAAATCCTCATTGTTTGAATGGGGGAGTATTCCAGTGAAATGCTAGGATCGGGGTTAGGGTTAGCCATTCCAAGCACCACACGTACTTGAGGATTGCACCTACCCCCCCATTTGTGGCCACCAGCTTTCCAACGGTGCCAGGCACGAGCCTCTGGGACATGTTGTTCCAGAGCTATGACACTTGCACAGAATCCCCATTGGTTTGAATGGGGGAGATTTCCAGTTAAATGCTAGGATCGGGGTTAGGGTTAGCCATTCCAAGCACCACACGTACTTGAGGATTGCACCTACCCCCCTATTTGTGGCCACCAGTTTTCCAACGGTGCCAGGCATGAGCCTGTGGGACCATTCGTTCCAGAGCTATGACACTTGCACAGAATCCCCATTGGTTTGAATGGGGGAGATTTCCAGTGAAATGCTAGGATCGGGGTTAGGGTTAGCCATTCCAAGCACCACACGTACTTGAGGATTGCACCTACGCCCCCATTTGTGGCCACCAGCTTTCCAACGGTGCCAGGCACGAGCCTGTGGAACCTTTGGTTCCTTCGCTATGAGAGTTGCCAAAATCCCCATTGGTTTGAATGGGGGATATTGCCAGTGAAATGCTAGGATCGGGGTTAGGGTTAGCCATTCCAAGCACCACACGTACTTGAGGATTGCACCTACCCCCCCATTTGTGGCCACCAGCTTTCCAACGGTGCCAGGCACGAGCCTGTGGAACCTTTGGTTCCTTAGCTATGAGAGTTGCCAAAATCCCCATTGGTTTGAATGGGGGATATTGCCAGTGAAATGCTAGGATCGGGGTTAGGGTTAGCCATTCCAAGCACCACACGTACTTGAGGATTGCACCTACCCCCCCATTTGTGGCCACCAGCTTTCCAACGGTGCCAGGCACGAGCCTGTGGCACCTTGAATTCCCGAGCTATGAGACTTCCACAAAATCCCCATTGGTTTGAATGGGGGATATTGCCAGTGAAATGCTAGGATCGGGGTTAGGGTTAGCCATTCCAAGCACCACACGTACTTGAGGATTGCACCTACCCCCCCATTTGTGGCCACCAGCTTTCCAACGGTGCCAGGCACGAGCCTGTGGCACCTTTCGTTTCAGAGGTATAAGACTTGCCAAAATCCTCATTGGTTTGAATGGGGGAGAATTCCAGTGAAATGCTAGGATCGGGGTCAGGGTTAGCCATTCCAAGCACCACACGTACTTGAGGATTGCACCTACCCCCCCATTTGTGGCCACCAGCTTTCCAACGGTGCCAGGCACGAGCCTGTGGCACCTTTCGTTTCAGAGGTATAAGACTTGCACAAAATCCCCATTGGTTTCAATGGGGGATATTTCCAGTGAAATGCTAGGATCGGGGTTAGGGTTAGCCATTCCAAGCACCACACGTACTTGAGGATTGCACCTACCCCCCCATTTGTGGCCACCAGCTTTCCAACGGTGCCAGGCACGAGCCTGTGGAACCTTTGGTTCCTTAGCTATGAGAGTTGCCAAAATCCCCATCGGTTTGAATGGGGGATATTTCCAGTGAAATGCTAGGATCGGGGTTAGGGTTTGCCATTCCAAGCACCACACATACTTGAGGATTGCACCTACCCCCCAATTTGTGGCCACCAGCTTTCCAACGGTGCCAGGCACGAGCCTGTGGCACCTTTCGTTTCAGAGGTATAAGACTTGCCAAAATCCTCATTGTTTTGAATGGGGGAGTATTCCAGTGAAATGCTAGGATCGGGGTTAGGGTTAGCCATTCCAAGCACCACACGTACTTGAGGATTGCACCTACCCCCCCATTTGTGGCCACCAGCTTTCCAACAGTGCCAGGCACGAGCCTGTGGCACCTTTCGCTTCAGAGGTATAAGACTTGCACAAAATCCCCATTGGTTTGAATGGGGGATATTTCCAGTGAAATGCTAGGATCGGGTTTAGGGTTAGCCATTCCAAGCACCACACGTACTTGAGGATTGCACCTACCCCCCCATTTGTGGCCACCAGCTTTCCAACGGTGCCAGGCACGAGCCTGTGGCACCTTTCGTTTCAGAGGTATAAGACTTGCCAAAATCCTCATTGGTTTGAATGGGGGAGTATTCCAGTGAAATGCTAGGTTCGGGGTTAGGGTTAGCCATTCCAAGCACCACACGTACTTGAGGATTGCACCTACCCCCCCATTTGTGGCCCCCAGCTTTCCAACGGTGCCAGGCACGAGCTTGTGGGACCTTGCGTTCCAGAGATATGAGATTTGCACAAAATCCCCATTGGTTTGAATCGGGGAGATTTCCAGTAAAATGCTAGGATCGGGGTTAGGGTTAGTCATTTCAAGCACCACACGTACTTGAGGATTGCACCTACCCCCCCATTTGTGGCCCCCAGCTCTCCAACGGTGCCAGCCACGAGCCTGTGGGACCTTGTGTTCCAGAGATATGAGATTTGCACAAAATCTGCAGTGGTTTGAATGGGGGAGATTTCCAGTGAAATGCTAGGATCGGGGTTAGGGTTAGCCATTCCAAGCACCACACGTACTTGAGGATTGCACCTACCCCCCCATTTGTGGCCACCAGCTTTCCAACGGTGCCAGGCACCAGCCTGTGGCACCTTTCGTTTCAGAGGTATAAGACTTGCACAAAATCCCCATTGGTTTCAATGGGGGATATTTCCAGTGAAATGCTAGGATCGGGGTTAGGGTTAGCCATTCCAAGCACCACACGTACTTGAGGATTGCACCTACCCCCCCATTTGTGGCCACAAGCTTTCCAACTGTGCAAGGCACGAGCCTGTGGAACCTTTGGTTCCTTAGCTATGAGAGTTGCCAAAATCCCCATTGGTTTGAATGGGGGATATTGCCAGTGAAATGCTAGGATCGGGGTTAGGGTTAGCCATTCCAAGCACCACACGTACTTGAGGATTGCACCTACCCCCCCATTTGTGGCCACCAGCTTTCCAACGGTGCCAGGCACGAGCCTGTGGCACCTTTCGTTTCAGAGGTATAAGACTTGCCAAAATCCTCATTTGTTTTAATGGGGGAGTATTCCAGTGAAATGCTAGGATCGGGGTTAGGGTTAGCCATTCCAAGCACCACACGTACTTGAGGATTGCACCTACCCCCCCATTTGTGGCCACCAGCTTTCCAACGGTGCCAGGCACGAGCCTGTGGCACCTTTCGTTTCAGAGGTATAAGACTTGCACAAAATCCCCATTGGTTTGAATGGGGGATATTTCCAGTGAAATGCTAGGATCGGGGTCAGGGTTAGCCATTCCAAGCACCACACGTACTTGAGGATTGCACCTACCCCCCCATTTGTGGCCACCAGCTTTCCAACGGTGCCAGGCACGAGCCTGTGGCGCCTTTCGTTTCAGAGGTATAAGACTTGCCAAAATCCTCATTGGTTTGAATGGGGGAGTATTCCAGTGAAATGCTAGGATCGGGGTTAGGGTTAGCCATTCCAAGCACCACACGTACTTGAGGATTGCACCTACCCCCCATTTGTGGCCACCAGCTTTCCAACGGTGCCAGGCACGAGCCTGTGGAACCTTTGGTTCCTTAGCTATGAGAGTTGCCAAATTCCCCATTGGCTTGAATGGGGGATATTGCCAGGGAAATGCTAGGATCGGGGTTAGGGTTAGCCATTCCAAGCACCACACGTACTTGAGGATTGCACTTACCCCCCCATTTGTGGCCACCAGCTTTCCAACGGTGCCAGGCAAGAGCCTGTGGAACCTTTGGTTCCTTAGCTATGAGAGTTGCCAAAATCCCCATTGGTTTGAATGGGGGATATTGCCAGTGAAATGCTAGGATCGGGGTTAGGGTTAGCCATTCCAAGCACCACACGTACTTGAGGATTGCACCTACCCCCCCATTTGTGGCCACCAGCTTTCCAACGGTGCCAGGCACGAGCCTGTGGCACCTTTCGTTTCAGAGGTATAAGACTTGCCAAAATCCTCATTGGTTTGAATGGGGGAGTATTCCAGTGAAATGCTAGGATCGGGGTTAGGGTTAGCCATTCCAAGCACCACACGTACTTGAGGATTGCACCTACCCCCCCATTTGTGGCCACCAGCTTTCCAACGGTGGCAGGCACGAGCCTGTGGAACCTTTGGTTCCTAAGCTATGAGAGTTTCCAAATTCCCCATTGGTTTGAATGGGGCATATTGCCAGTGAAATGCTAGGATCGGGGTTAGGGTTAGCCATTCCAAGCACCACACGTACTTGAGGATTGCACCTACCCCCCCATTTGTGGCCACCAGCTTTCCAACGGTTCCAGGCACGAGCCTGTGGCACCTTTCGTTTCAGAGGTATAAGACTTGCACAAAATCCCCATTGGTTTGAATGGGGGATATTTCCAGTGAAATGCTAGGATCGGGGTTAGGGTTAATCATTCCAAGCAACACACGTACTTGAGGATTGCACCTACCCCCCCATTTGTGGCCACCAGCTTTCCAATGGTGCCAGGCACGAGCATGTAGCACCTTGCGTTCCAGAGCTATGACACTTGCACAAAAACCCCATTGATTTAGATGGGGGAGATTTCCACTGAAATGCTAATATCGGGGTTAGGGTTAGCCATTCCAAGCACCACACGTACTTGAGGATTGCACCTACCCCCCCATTTGTGGCCACCAGCTTTCCAACGGTGCCAGGCACGAGCCTGTGGCACCTTTCGTTTCAGAGGTATAAGACTTGCACTAAATCCCCATTGGTTTGAATGGGGGATATTTCCAGTGAAATGCTAGGATCGGGGTTAGGGTTAGCCATTCCAAGCACCACACGTACTTGAGAATTGCACCTAGCCCCCCATTTGTGGCCACCAGCTTTCCAACGGTGCCAGGCACGAGCCTGTGGCACCTTTCGTTTCAGAGGTATAAGACTTGCCAAAATCCTCATTGGTTTGAATGTGGGAGAATTCCAGTGAAATGCTAGGATCGGGGTCAGGGTTAGCCATTCCAAGCACCACACGTACTTGAGGATTGCACCTACCCCCCCATTTGTGGCCACCAGCTTTCCAACGGTGACAGGCACGAGCCTGTGGAACCTTTGGTTCCTTAGCTATGAGAGTTGCCAAAATCCCCATTGGTTTTAATGGGGGATATTGCCAGTGAAATGCTAGGATTCAGTTAGGTTAATCATTCCAAGCAACACACGTACTCTGAGGATTGCAATCACTCCCCCCATTTGTGGCCGCTTCCAACGGTGCCAGGCACGAGCCTGTGGCACCTTTCGTTTCAGAGGTATACAATTTGCCAAAATCCTCATTGGTTTGAATGGGGAGAATTCCAGTGAAATGCTAGATCGGGTCAGGTTGGCCATTCCAAGCACCACACGACTTGAGGATTGCACCTTACCTCCATTTGTGGCCACCAGCTTCCAACGGTGCCAGGCACGAGCCTGTGGAACCTTTGGTTCCTTAGCTATGAGAGTTGCCAAAATCCCCATTGGTTTGAATGGGGGATATTGCCAGTGAAATGCTAGGATCGGGGTTAGGGTTAGCCATTCCAAGCACCACACGTACTTGAGGATTGCACCTACCCCCCATTTGTGGCCACCAGCTTTCCAACGGTGCCAGGCACGAGCCTGTGGAACCTTTGGTTCCTTAGCTATGAGAGTTGCCAAATTCCCCATTGGCTTGAATGGGGGATATTTCCAGTGAAATGCTAGGATCGGGGTTAGGGTTAGCCATTCCAAGCACCACACGTACTTGAGGATTGCACCTACCCCCCCATTGGTGGCCACCAGCTTTCCAACTGTGCAAGGCACGAGCCTGTGGAACCTTTGGTTCCTTAGCTATGAGAGTTGCCAAAATCCCCATTGGTTTGAATGGGGGATATTGCCAGTGAAATGCTAGGATCGGGGTTAGGGTTAGCCCTTCCAAGCACCACACGTACTTGAGGATTGCACCTACCCCGCCATTTGTGGCCACCAGCTTTCCAACGGTACCAGGCACGAGCCCGTGGAACCTTTGGTTCCTTAGCTATGAGAGTTGCCAAAATCCCCATTGGTTTGAATGGGGGATATTGCCAGTGAAATGCTAGGATCGGGGTTAGGGTTAGCCATTCCAAGCACCACACGTACTTGAGGATTGCACCTACCCCCCCATTTGTGGCCACCAGCTTTCCAACGGTGCCAGGCACGAGCCTGTGGCACCTTTCGTTTCTGAGGTATAAGACTTGCCAAAATCCTCATTGGTTTGAATGGGGGAGAATTCTAGTGAAGTGCTAGGATCGGGGTCAGGGTTAGCCATTCCAAGCACCACACGTACTTGAGGATTGCACCTACCCCCCCATTTGTGGCCACCAGCTTTCCAACGGTGCCAGGCACGAGCCTGTGGCACCTTTCGTTTCAGAGGTATAAGACTTGCCAAAATCCTCATTGGTTTGAATGGGGGAGAATTCCAGTGAAATGCTAGGATCGGAGTCAGGGTTAGCCATTCCAAGCACCACACGTACTTGAGGATTGCACCTACCCCCCCATTTGTGGCCACCAGCTTTCCAACGGTGCCAGGCACGAGCCTGTGGAACCTTTGGTTCCTTAGCTATGAGAGTTGCCAAAATCCCCATTGGTTTGAATGGGGGATATTGCCAGTGAAATGCTAGGATCGGGGTTAGGGTTAGCCATTCCAATCACCACACGTACTTGAGGATTGCACCAACCCCCCATTTGTGGCCACCAGCTTTCCAACGGTGCCAGGCACGAGCCTGTGGCACCTTTCGTTTCAGAGGTATAAGACTTGCCAAAATCCTCATTGGTTTGAATGGGGGAGTATTCCAGTGAAATGCTAGGATCGGGGTTAGGGTTAACCATTCCAAGCACCACACGTACTTGAGGATTGGACCTACCCCCCCATTTGTGGCCACCAGCTTTCCAACGGTGCCAGGCACGAGCCTGTGGCACCTTTCGTTTCAGAGGTATAAGACTTGCACAAAATCCCCATTCGTTTGAATGGGGGATATTTCCAGTGAAATGCTAGGATCGGGGTTAGGGTTAGCCATTCCAAGCACCACACGTACTTGAGGATTGCACCTACCCCCCCATTTGTGGCCACCAGCTTTCCAACGGTACCAGGCACGAGCCTGTGGCACCTTTCGTTTCTGAGGTATAAGACTTGCCAAAATCCTCATTGGTTTGAATGGGGGAGAATTCCAGTGAAATGCTAGGATCGGGGTCAGGGTTAGCCATTCCAAGCACCACACGTACTTGAGGATTGCACCTACCCCCCCATTTTTGGCCACCAGCTTTCCAACGGTGCCAGGCACGAGCCTGTGGAACCTTTCGTTTCAGAGGTATAAGACTTGCACAAAATCCCCATTGGTTTCAATGGGGGATATTTCCAGTGAAATGCTAGGATCGGGGTTAGGGTTAGCCATTCCAAGCACCACACGTACTTGAGGATTGCACCTACCCCCCCATTTGTGGCCACCAGCTTTCCAACGGTGCCAGGCACGAGCCTGTGGAACCTTTGGCTCCTTAGCTATGAGAGTTGCCAAAATCCCCATTGGTTTGAATGGGGGATATTTCCAGTGAAATGCTAGGATCGGGGTTAGGGTTTGCCATTCCAAGCACCACACGTACTTGAATATTGCACCTACCCCCCCATTTGTGGCCACCAGCTTTCCAACGGTGCCAGGCACGAGCCTGTGGAACCTTTGGTTCCATAGCTATGAGAGTTGCCAAAATCCCCATTGGTTTGAATGGGGGATATTGCCAGTGAAATGCTAGGATCGGGGTTAGGGTTAGCCATTCCAAGCACCACACGTACTTGAGGATTGCACCTACCCCCCCCATTTGTGGCCACCAGCTTTCCAACGGTACCAGGCACGAGCCTGTGGCACCTTTCGTTTCAGAGGTATAAGACTTGCCAAAATCCTCATTGGTTTGAATGGGGGAGTATTCCAGTGAAATGCTATGATCGGGTTTAGGGTTAGCCATTCCAAGCACCACACGTACTTGAGGATTGCACCTACCCCCCCATTTGTGGCCACCAGCTTTCCAACGGTGCCAGGCACGAGCCTGTGGCACCTTTCGTTTCAGAGGTATAAGACTTGCACAAAATCCCCATTGGTTTGAATGGGGGATATTTCCAGTGAAATGCTAGGATCGGGGTTAGGGTTAGACATTCCAAGCACCACACGTACTTGAGGATTGCACCTACCCCCCCATTTGTGGCCACCAGCTTTCCAACGGTGCCAGGCACGAGCCTGTGGAACCTTTGGTTCCATAGCTATGAGAGTTGCCAAAATCCCCATTGGTTTGAATGGGGGATATTGCCAGTGAAATGCTAGGATCGGGGTTAGGGTTAGCCATTCCAAGCACCACACGTACTTGAGGATTGCACCTACCCCCCCATTTGTGGCCACCAGCTTTCCAACGGTGACAGGCACGAGCCTGTGGAACCTTTGGTTCCTTAGCTATGTGAGTTGCCAAAATCCCCATTGGTTTGAATTGGGGATATTGCCAGTGAAATGCTAGGATCGGGGTTAGGGTTAGCCATTCCAAGCACCACACGTACTTGAGGATTGCACCTACCCCCCCATTTGTGGCCACCAGCTTTCCAACGGTGCCAGGCACGAGCCTTTGGAACCTTTGGTTCCTTAGCTATGAGAGTTGCCAAATTCCCCATTGGTTTGAATGGGGCATATTGCCAGTGAAATGCTAGAATCGGGGTTAGGGTTAGCCATTCCAAGCAACACACGTACTTGAGGATTGCACCTACCCCCCCATTTGTGGCCACCAGCTTTCCAACGGTGCCAGGCACGAGCCTGTGGCACCTTTCGTTTCAGAGGTATAAGACTTGCCAAAATCCTCATTGGTTTGAATGTGGGAGAATTCCAGTGAAATGCTAGGATCGGGGTCAGGGTTAGCCATTCCAAGCACCACACGTACTTGAGGATTGCACCTACCCCCCCATTTGTGGCCACCAGCTTTCCAACGGTGCCAGGCACGAGCCTGTGGAACCTTTGGTTCCTTAGCTATGAGAGTTGCCAAAATCCCCATTGGTTTGAATGGGGGATA
>JAMOIN010001811.1:0-28041 GCA_024666655.1 Dascyllus trimaculatus
ATACCGCTTTATGATTTTTCTGTGACATTTTTGACCTCATCCCGCGGTATGACGTTTTTGTGATATTTTTGACCTTTTTCTGAAATTTTTGACCTCATCCCGTGGCATGACGTTTTTCTTACATTTTTGACCTCATACTGCGGAATGACGTTTTTGAGAAATTTTTGACCTTTTTGTGACATTTTTGACGACATTCTGCGGTATGACGTTTTTGTGACATTTTTGACATCATACCGCTGTATGACATTTTTGTAACATTTTTGACCTCATACCCGGTATGAAATTTTTGTGAGATTTTTTACATCATCCCGCCGTATGACATTTTTGTGACATTTTTTACCTCATCCGGCGATGTGACGTTTTTGTGAAATTTTTGACCTCAAACCGCGGCATCACGTTTTTGTGACATTCTTGACCTCATACCGCGGTATGACTTTTATGAAAATTTTGACCTTTTTGTTACATTTTTGACCTTTTTGTGACGTTTTTGACCTTATACCGCGGTATGACGTTTTTGTTACATTTTTGACTTCATACCGCTTTATGACTTTTTTGTGACATTTTTGACCTTTTTGGAACATTTTTGACCTCATCCCGCTGTATGATGTATTTGTGACGTTTTTGACCTCATACCGCGGTATGTTTTTTTCACATTTTTGACCTCATACCGCAGTATGACGTTTTTGTGACATTTTTGACCTCATCCCGTGATATGACGTTTTTGTGACATTTTTTACTTCATCCCGCGGTACGACGTTTTTGTGACATTTTTGACATCATTCTGCGGTATGACGTTTTTGAGACATTTTTGATCTTTTTATGACATTTTTGACATGATCCCGCGGTATGACGTTTTTGTGACATTTTTGACCTCTAACCGCGGTATGACGTTTTTGTGACATTTTTGACCTCATCCCGCGGAATTACGTTTTTGTGACATTTTTGACATCATTCCGCGGTATGACGTTTTTGTGACTTTTGTGACGTTTTTCACCTCATACCGCGTTATGACGTTTTTGTGACATTTTTTACCTCATCCCGTGATATGACGTTTTTCGACATTTTTGACCCTTTTGTGCAATTTTTGACCTCATACCGCTGCATGACGTTTTTGTGACTTTTGTGACATTTTTGACCTCATCCCGCGGTATGACGTTTTTGTAACATTTTTGACCTCATACCGCGGTATGACGTTTTTGCGACATTGTTGACCTCATACCGTGGTATGACGTTTTTGTGAAATTTTTGACCTCATACCGCGTTGTGATGTTTTTGAGACGTGTTTAGCCTTTTTGTGACATTTTTGACATCATCTCGCGGAATGACGATTTTGTGACATTTTTGACATACTGAGGTATGACATTTTTGTGACATTTTTGACATCATCCCGCGGTATGACTTTTTTGTGACATTTTTGACATCATACTGCGGTATGAAATTTTTGACATTTTTGACATCATCCCGCGTCATGACTGTTTTGTGACATTTTTGATCTTTTTGTGACATTTTTGACCTCATACCGTGGAATGAAGTTTTTGTGACATTTTTGACATCATCCTGCCAAATGACGTTTTTGCGACATTTTTGACCTCATACCGCGATATGACGTTTTTGTGACTTTGGTGACGTTTTTGAACTCATACCGCGGGATGATGTTTTTTTCACATTTTTGATCTCATACCGCGGTATGACGTTTTTGTGACATTTTTGACCTCATCCCGCGGTATGACGTTTTTGTGACATTTTTGACCTCTAACCACGGCATGAGGTTTTTGTGACATTTTTTACCTTTTCGTGACATTTTTGACATCATTCCGCAGTATGACGTTTATGTGACAATTTTGACATCATACCGCGGTTTGACGTTTTTGTGAAATTTTTGACCTCATACCGCGGTGTGATGTTTTTGAGACGTGTTTGACCTTTTTGTGACATTTTTGACATCATCCCGCGGTATGACGATTTTGTGACATTTTTGACATACTGCGGTATGACATTTTTGTGACATTTTTGACATTATACCGCGGTATGACGTTTTTGTGACATTTTTGACATCATACTGCGGTATGAAATTTTTGTGACATTTTTGACATCATCCCGCGGTATGACGTTTTTGTGACATTTTTGACAACATTCCGCGTCATGACGTTTTTGTGACATTTTTGACCTCACACCGCGGTATGACTTTTTTGTTACATTTTTGACCATTTTGTGATATTTTTGACCTCATACCGTGGAATGAAGTTTTTGTGACATTTTTGACATCATCCCGCCAAATGACGTTTTTGCGACATTTTTGACGTCATACCGCGGTATGATGTTTTTGTGACATTTTGACCTCATCCCGCGGTATGAAATTTTTGTGACATTTTTGACATCATCCCGCAGTATGATGTTTTTGTGACATTATTGACAACATCCGCGGCATGACGTTTTTGTGACATTTTTGACATCATTCTGCGGTATGACGTTTTTGAGAAGTTTTTTATCTTTTTATGACATTTTTGACATGATCCCGCGCTAAGACTTTTTTGTGAAATTTTTGACATCATTCCGCGGTATGAGGTTATTGTGACATTTTTGACCTCATACAGCGGTATGACGTTTTTGCGACATTTTTGACCTTTTTGTGACATTTTTGACCTCATACCGCGGAATGAAATTTTTGAGACATTTTTGACCTTTTTATGACATTTTCGACATGACGTTTTTGTGAAATTTTTGACCTTTTTGTGACATTTTTGACATGATTCCGCGGTATGACGTCTTTGTGACATTTTTGACCTCAAACCGCGGCATGAAATTTTTGTGACATTTTTGACATCATCCCGCAGTATGACGTTTTTGTGACATTATTGACAACATTCCGCGGCATGACGTCTTTGTGACATTTTTGACCTCATACCGGGGTATGACGTTTTTGTGACTTTTGTGACATTTTTGACCTCATACCACAGTATAACGTTTTTGTGACATTTTTGACCTCTTTGTGACATTTTTTACATGATTCCGCGGGATGACGTTTTTGTGACATTTTTGACCTCATACCGCGGTATGACGTTTTTGTGACTTTTGTGACATTTTTGACCTCATCCCGCGGTATAACGTATTTGCGACAGTTTTGACCTCATTCCGCGGTATGACATTTTTGACCTTTTTGTGACATTTTTTACATGATTCCGCGGGATGACGTTGTTGTCACATTTTTGACCTCTAACCGCGGTATGACGTTTTTGTGATATTTTTGACCTCATACCGCGGTATGACGTTTTTGTGACATTTTTGACCTTTTTGTGATATTTCTTACCTCATACCGTGGTATAACGTTTTTGTGACATTTTTGACCTCATACCGCGGGATGAATTTTTTGTGACATTTTTGACCTCATCCCGCTGTATTGCGTTTTTGTGACATTATTGACCTTTTTGTGACATTTTTGACATGATTCCGCGGTATGACGTCTTTGTGACATTTTTGACCTCAAACCGCAGTATGAAATTTTTGTGACATTTTTGACATCATCCTGCAGTATGACGTTTTTGTGACATTATTGACAACATTCCGCAGCATGACGTATTTGTGAGATTTTTGACCTCATACCGAGGTATGACGTTTTCGTGACGTTTTTGACCTCATACCGCGGTATGACGTATTTGCGACAGTTTTGACCTCATACCGCGGTATGACGTGTTTGTGACATTTTTGACCTCATTCCGCGGTATGACATTTTTGACCTTTTTGTGACATTTTTTACATGATTCCGCGGTATGACGTTTTTGTGACTTTTGTGACATTTTTGACCTCATCCCGCGGTATAACGTTTTTGTGACATTTTTGACCTCATACCGCGGTATGACGTTTTCGTGACGTTTTTGACCTCATACCGCGGTATGACGTATTTGCGACATTTTTGACCTCATTCCGCGGTATGACATTTTTGACCTTTTTGTGACATTTTTTACATGATTCCGCGGTATGACGTTTTTGTGACATTTTTGACCTCATACCACGGTATGACGTTTTTGTGACATTTTTGACCTTTTTGTGATATTTCTTACCTCATACCGTGGTATCACGTTTTTGTGACATTATTGACCTCATACGGCGGTATGACGTTTTTGTGACATTTTTGACCTCATACCGCGGGATGAATTTTTTGTGACATTTTTGACCTCATCCCGCTGTATTGCGTTTTTGTGACATTATTGACCTTTTTGTGACACTTTTTACATGATTCCGCGGTTTGACGTTTTTGTGACATTTTTGACCTCATACCGCCGTATGACGTTTTAGTGACGTTTTTGACCTCATACCGTGGTATGACGTATTTGCGATAGTTTTGACCTCATATGACGTTTTTGTGACTTTTGTGACGTTTTTGACCTCATTCCGCGGTATTACATTTTTGACCTTTTTGTGACATTTTTTACATGATTCCACGGTATGACATTTTTGTGACATTTTTGACCTCATACCGCGGTATGACGTTTTTGTGATATTTTTCAGTTTTTGTGACATTTTTGACCTCAGACCGCGGTATGAAAATTTTGTGACATTTTTGACATCATCCCGCGGTATGACGTTTTTGTGAAATTTTTGACCTCATACCACGGTATGACGTTTTTGTGACATTTTTGACCTTTTTGTGATATTTCTGACCTCATACCGTGGTATATCGTATTTGTGACATTTTTGACCTCATACGGCGGTATGACGTTTTTGTGACATTTTTGACCTTATGCCGCGGTATGACTTTTCTGTGAAATTTTTGACCTTATGCCGCGGTATGACTTTTCTGTGAAATTTTTCACATCATTCCGCGGTATGACGTTTTTGTGACATTTTTGACCTTTTTGTGACATTTTTTACATGATTCCGCGGTATGACGTATTTGCGACAGATTTGACCTCATACCGCGGTATGACGTTTTTGTGACATTTTTGACATGATTTCGCGGTATGACGTTTTTGCGACATTTCATGACCTCATCCCGCGGTGTGACGTTTTTGTGACATTTTTGACCTCATACTGCGGTATGACGTTTTAGTGACGTTTTTGACCTCATACCGTGGTATGACGTATTTGCGACAGTTTTGACCTCGTATTACATTTTTGATCTTTTTGTGACATTTTTTTCATGATTCCATGGTATGACGTTTTTGTGACATTTTTGACCTCATACCGCGGTATGACGTTTTTGTGACATTTCTGACCTCATTCCACGGTTTGACGTATTTGCGACAGTTTTGACCTCATACCGTGGAATGAAGTTTTTGTGACATTTTTGACATCATCCCGCCAAATGACGTTTTTGCGACATTTTTGACCTCATCCCGCGATATGACGTTTTGGTGACTTTTGTGACGTTTTTGAACTCATACCGCGGTATGATGTTTTTTTCACATTTTTGACGTCAGACCGCGGTATGACGTTTTTGTGACATTTTGACCTCATCCCGCGGCATGGCGTTTTTGTGACATTTTTGACATCATTCTGCGGTATGAAATTTTTGTGATATTTTTGACATCATCCCACGGTATGACGTTTTTGTGACACTTTTGACCTTATACCGCGGTATGACGTTTTGCTGACATTTTTGACCTCATACCGCGGTATGAAATTTTTGAGACATTTTTGACCTTTTTATGACATTTTTGACATGATCCCGCGGTATGACGTTTTTGTGAAATTTTTGACCTTTTTGTGACATTTTTGACCTCAAACCGCGGTATGAAATTTTTGTGACATTTTTGACATCATCCCGTAGTATGACGTTTTTGTGACATTATTGACAACATTCTGCGGCATGACGTTTTTGTGACATTTTTGACCTCATACCGCGGTATGACGTTTTTGTGACTTTTGTGACATTTTTGACCTCATACCACGGTATAACGTTTTTGTGACATTTTTGACCTCATACCGCGGTATGACGTTTTTGTGACTTTTGTGACATTTTTGACCTCATTCCGCGGTATGACATTTTTGACCTTTTTGTGACATTTTTGACATGATTCCGCGGTATGACGTTTTTGTGACATTTTAGACCTCATACCGCGGTATGACTTTTTTGTGAAATTTTTGACATTCCGCGATATGACGTTTTTGTTACATTTTTGACCTTATACCACGGTATTACGTTTTTGTGATATTCTTGACATCATCCCGCAGTATATCGTTTTTGTGACATTTTTGACCTCATACCGGGGAGTGTCGATTTTGAGACATTTTTGACCTTTTTGTGACATTTTTGACGACATTCTGCGGTATGACGTTTTTGTGACATTCTTGACATCATCCTGCCGTGTGACGTTTTTGTGACATTTTTGACCTTTTTGTGACATTTCTGACATCATCCCGCCGAATGACGTCTTTGAGGCATTATTGACCTTATCCCGCGGTAGGATGTTTTTGTGACATTTTTGACTTTTTGTGACATTTTTGACCTCATACTGCGGTATAACGGTTTTGTGACATTTTTGACCTTTTTGTGACATTTTTGACATCATCCCGTGGTGTGACGTTTTTGAGGCATTTTTAACCTCACTCCACGGTATGACGTTTTTGTGACATTTTTGACCTCATCCCGCGGTATGACGTTTTTGTGACATTTTTGACATCATTCCGCGGTATGACGTTTTTGAGACATTTTTGACCTTATACCGCGGTATGACGTTTTGCTGACATTTTTGACCTCATACCGCAGAAGGAAATTTTTGTGACATTTTTGACCTCATCCCGCGGAATGAAGTTTTTGTGACATTTTTGACCTCATCTGACGTTTTTGTGACTTTTTTGACCTCATCCCGCGGAATGACGTTTTCGTTACATTTTTGACCTCAAACCGCGGTATGACGATTTTGTGACATTTTTGACCTTATATCACGGTATGACGTTTTTGTGACATTTTTGACCTCATCCCGCGATATGACGTTTTTGTGACATTTTTGACCTCATCCCGCGATATGTTTTTGTGACATTTTTGACCTCATGCCACGGTATGACGTTTTTGTGACATTTTTGATCTCATCCCGCGATCTGACGTTTTTGCGACATTTTTGACCTTTTTGTGCAAGTTTTGACATCATTCCGCGGTATGACGTTTTTGTGACATTTTAGACCTTTTTGTGACATTTTTGACATCATTCCGCAGTATGACGTTTTTGTGAAATGTTTGACCTTTTTGTGACATTTTTGAGATCATACTGTGGTATGAAATTTTTGTGACATTTTTTACATCATCCCGCGGTATGACATTTTTCTGACATTTTTGAAATCATTCCGCAGAATGACGTTTATGTGACATTTTTGACCTCATACCGCGGTATAACGTTTTTGTGACATTTTTGACCTCATACCGCGGTGTGACATTTTTGAGACATTTTTGACCTTTTTGTGACATTTTTGACATCATCCCGCGGGATGACATTTCTGTGACATTTTTGACAACATTCCGCGGTATGACGTTTTTGTGACATTTTTGACCTCAGACTGCGGTATGACCTTTTTTGCGACATTTTTGACCTCATTCCGCGGAATGACGTTTTTTTGACATTTTTGACCTCATTCCGCGGAATGACGTTTTTTTGACATTTTTGACCTCATCCCGCGGTATGAAATTTTTGTGACATTTTTGACCTCAGACCGCGGTATGACGTTTTTGTGACATTTTTGACCTCAGACCGCTGTATGACGTTTTTGTGAAATTTTTGACCTCATCCTGCGGTATGACCTTTTTCTGAGATTTTTGACTTCATACCGCGTAATTTCGTTTTTGAGACAGTTTTGACCTTTTTGTGCAAGTTTTGACATCATTCCGCGGTATGACCTATTTTTAGCATTTTTGACCTTTTTGTGACATTTTTGAAATCATTCCGCAGAATGACGTTTATGTGACATTTTTGACCTCATACCGCGGTATAACGTTTTTGTGAAATTTTTGACCTCATACCGCGGTGTGACATTTATGAGACATTTTTGATCTTTTTATGACATTTTTGACATGATCCCGCGGTATGACGTTTTTGTGACATTTTTGACCTCATACCGCGGTATGACGTTTTTGTGACATTTTTGACCTCGTCCCGCGGAATGACCTTTTTGAGACATTTTTGACATCATACTGCGGTATGACGTTTTTGTGACATTTTTGACAACATTCCGCGGCATGACATTTTTGTGACATTTTTGACCTCACACCGCGGTATGACGTCTTTATGACATTTTTGACCGTTTTGTGACATTTTTGACCTCAAACCGTGGTATGACGTTCTTGTGACATTCTCGACATCATTCGACATCCAGCCGTATGACGTTTTTGCGACATTTTTGACCTCATACCGCGGTATGACGTTTTTGTGACTTTTGTGACGTTTTTGACCTCATCCCGCGGTATGACGTTTTTGTGACATTTTTGACCTCATCCCGCGGAATCACGTTTTTGAGACATTTTTGACTTTTTTGTGACGTTTTTGACATCGTCCCGTGGTGTGACGTTTTTGAGGCATTTTTGACCTCATCCCGCGGTATGACGTTTTTGTGACATTTTTGACATCATACATGATTCCGCGGTATGACGTTTTTGTGACATTTTTGACCTCATACCGCGGTATGACGTTTTTGTGATATTTTTGACTTCATACCGTGGTATGACTTTTTTGTGACATTTTTGACATCATCCCGCGGAATGACTTTTTGGTGAAATTTTTGACCTCATCCCGCGGTTTGACGTTTTTGTGACATTTTTGACCTTTTCGTGCAATTTTTGACATCATTCCGCGGTATGACGTTCTTGTGACATTCTCGACATCATTCCGCGGTTTGACGTTTGTGTGACATTTTTGACATCATACCGTGGTATGACGTTTTTCTGACATCTTTGACCTCATACCACGGTATGACGTTTTTGTGACATTGTTGACCTCATCCAGCGGTATGACGTTTTTGTGACATATTTTATCTCATACCGCGGTATGACGTTTTTGTGACATTTTTGACATCATACCGCTGTATGACTATTAAGAGACATTTTTGACTTTTTTGTTACCTTTTTGACATATTTTTGACCTTTCAGTGACATTTTTTACCTCATACCGCGGTATGACGTTTTTGTGACATTTTTGACATCATCCTGCGGTATGACGTTTTTTTCACATTTTTGACATCATCCCGCGGGATGACGTTTTTGTGACATTTTTGACCTCATGCCGCGGTATGACGTTTTTGTGACATTTTTGACCTCATGCCGCAGTATGACGTTTTTGAGACATTTTTGGCCTTCTTATGACATTTTTGACGACATCCCGCGGTAAAACGTTTTTGTGACATTTTTGACCTACTACCGCGGTATGACGTTTTTGTGACATTTTTTACCTTTTTGTGACATTTTTGACCTCATACCGCGGTATAACGGTTTTATGACATTTTTGACCTCTTTGTGACATTTTTGACCTCATACGACGGTATGACGTTTTTGTTACATCTTCGACCTTTTTGTGACATTTTTGACCTCATGCGAAGGTATGACGTTTTTGTGAAATCTTTGACCTTTTTGTGACGTTTTTGACCTCATGCCGCGGTATGACATTTTTCTGACACTTTTGACTTCATACCATGGCATGACGTTTTTGTGAAATTTTTGACCTTTTTGTGACGTTTTTGACCTCATCCCGCGTTATGACGTTTTTGTGACATTTTTGACCTCATACCGCTGTATTACTATTAAGAGACATTTTTGACCTTTTTGTTACCTTTTTGACATATTTTTGACCTTTCAGTGACATTTTTTACCTCATCCCGCGGTATGACGTTTTTGTGACATTTTTGACATCATCCTGCGGTATGACGTTTTTTTCACATTTTTGACATCATCCCGCGGTATGACGTTTTTGTGACATTTTTGACCTCATGCCGCGGTATGACGTTTTTGTGACATTTTTGACCTCATGCCGCGGTATGACGTTTTTGAGACATTTTTGGCCTTCTTATGACATTTTTGACGACATCCCGCGGTAAAACGTTTTTGTGACATTTTTGACCTACTACCGCGGTATGACGTTTTTGTGACATTTTTTACCTTTTTGTGACATCTTTGACCTCATACCGCTGTATAATGGTTTTATGACATTTTTGACCTCTTTGTGACATTTTTGACCTCATACGACGGTATGACGTTTTTGTTACATCTTCGACCTTTTTGTGACATTTTTGACCTCATGCGAAGGTATGACGTTTTTGTGAAATCTTTGACCTTTTTGTGACGTTTTTGACCTCATGCCGCGGTATGACATTTTTCTGACACTTTTGACTTCATACCATGGCATGACGTTTTTGTGAAATTTTTGACCTTTTTGTGACGTTTTTGATCTCATCCCGCGGTATGACGTTTTTGTGACATTTTTGACCTTTTTGTGACATTTTTGACCTCATACTGCGGTATGACGTTTTTGTGACATTTTTGACGTCATACCGCTTTATGACTTTTTTGTGACATTTTTGACCTTTTTGGAACATTTTTGACCTCATTCCGCAGTATGGCCTTTTTGTGACATTTTTGACATCATCCCGCGGTATGACATTTCTGTGACATTTTTGACAACATTCCGCGGTATGACGTTTTTGTGACATTTTTGACCTCAGACTGCGGTATGACCTTTTTTGCGACATTTTTGACCTCATTCCGCGGAATGACGTTTTTTTGACATTTTTGACCTCATTCCGCGGAATGACGTTTTTTTGACATTTTTGACCTCATTTATTGAAATTTTTGTGACATTTTTGACCTCAGACCGCGGTATGACGTTTTTGTGACATTTTTGACCTCATCCTGCGGTATGACCTTTTTCTGAGATTTTTGACTTCATACCGCATTATTTCGTTTTTGAGACAGTTTTGACCTTTTTGTGCAAGTTTTGACATCATTCCGCGGTATGACCTTTTTTTAGCATTTTTGACCTTTTTGTGACATTTTTGAAATCATTCCGCAGAATGACGTTTATGTGACATTTTTGATCTCATACCGCGGTATAACGTTTTTGTGAAATTTTTGACCTCATACCGCGGTGTGACATTTATGAGACATTTTTGATCTTTTTATGACATTTTTGACATGATCCCGCGGTATGACGTTTTTGTGACATTTTTGACCTCATACCACAGAAGGAAATTTTTGTGACATTTTTGACAACATTCCGCGGCATGACATTTTTGTGACATTTTTGACCTCACACCGCGGTATGACGTCTTTATGACATTTTTGACCTTATTGTGACATTTTTGACCTCAAACCGTGGTATGAAGTCTTTGTGACATTTTTGACATCCAGCCGTATGACGTTTTTGCGACATTTTTGACCTCATACCGCGGTATGACGTTTTTGTGACTTTTGTGACGTTTTTGACCTCATCCCGCGGTATGACGTTTTTGTGACATTTTTGACCTCATCCCGCGGAATCACGTTTTTGAGACATTTTTGACCTTTTTGTGACTTTTTTGACATCGTCCCATGGTGTGACGTTTTTGAGGCATTTTTGACCTCATCCCGCGGTATGACGTTTTTGTGACATTTTTGACATCATACATGATTCCGCGGTATGACGTTTTTGTGACATTTTTGACCTCATACCGCGGTATGACGTTTTTGTGATATTTTTGACTTCATACCGTGGTATGACTTTTTTGTGACATTTTTGACATCATCCCGCGGAATTACTTTTTGGTGAAATTTTTGACCTCATCCCGCGGTATGACGTTTTTGTGACATTTTTGACCTTTTTGTGCAATTTTTGACATCATTCCGCGGTATGACGTTTTTGTGACATTCTCGACATCATTCCGCGGTATGACGTTTGTGTGACATTTTTGACATCATACCGTGGTATGACGTTTTTCTGACATCTTTGACCTCATACCACGGTATAACGTTTTTGTGACATTGTTGACCTCATCCAGCTGTATGACGTCTTTGTGACATATTTTATCTCATACCGCGGTATGACGTTTTTGTGACATTTTTGACCTCATACCGCTGTATGACTATTAAGAGACATTTTTGACCTTTTTGTTACCTTTTTGACATATTTTTGAACTTTCAGTGACATTTTTTACCTCATACCGCGGTATGACGTTTTTGTGACATTTTTGACATCATCCTGCGGTATGACGTTTTTTTCACATTTTTGACATCATCCCGCGGTATGACGTTTTTGTGACATTTTTGACCTCATGCCGCGGTATGACGTTTTTGTGACATTTTTGACCTCATGCCGCGGTATGACGTTTTTGAGAATTTTTTGGCCTTCTTATGACATTTTTGACGACATCCCGTGGTAAAACGTTTTTGTGACATTTTTGACCTACTACCGCGGTATGACGTTTTTGTGACATTTTTTACCTTTTTGTGACATTTTTGACCTCATACCGCGGTATAATGGTTTTATGACATTTTTGACCTCTTTGTGACATTTTTGACCTCATTCGACGGTATGACGTTTTTGTGAAATCTTTGACCTTTTTGTGACGTTTTTGACCTCATCCCGCGGTATGACGTTTTTGTGACATTTTTGACCTTTTTGTTACATTTTTGACCTCATACTGCGGTATGACGTTTTTGTGATATTTTTGACCTCATACCGCTTTATGACTTTTTTGTGACATTTTTGACCTTTTTGGAACATTTTTGACCTCATTCCGCAGTATGACGTTTTTGTGACATTTTTGACCTCATCCCGCGGTATGACGTTTTTGTGACATTTTTTACCTCATACCGCGGAATGACGTTTTTGAGACATCTTTGACCTTTTTGTGACATTTTTGACGACATTCCGCGGTATGACATTTTTGTGACATTTTTGACCTTTTTGTGACACTTTTGACATCATCCCGCCGTATGACGTTTTTGTGACAATCTGACCTCCTCCCGCGGTATGAAGTTTTTGTTACATTTTTGACCTTTTTGTGACATTTTTGACTTCATACCGCGGTATATTGTTTTTGTGAAATTTTTGACCTCATACCGCGGAATGAAATTTTTGTGACGTTTTTGACCTCATACCGCGGTATGACTTTTATGTGACATCTTTGACCCTTTTGTGACGTTATTTACCTGATACCGCGGTATGACGTTTTTGTGATATTTTTGACTTCATACCGCTTTATGATTTTTCTGTGACATTTTTGACCTCATCCTGCGGTATGACGTTTTTGTGATATTTTTGACCTTTTTCTGAAATTTTAGACCTCATCCCGTGGCATGACGTTTTCCTTACATTTTTGACTTCATACGGCGGAATGACGTTTTTGAGAAATTTTTGACCTTTTTGTGACATTTTTGACGACATTCTGCGGTATGACGTTTTTGTGACATTTTTGACATCATACCGCTGTATGACATTTTTGTAACATTTTTGACCTCATACCCGTTATGAAATTTTTGTGACATTTTTTACATCATCCCGCCGTATGACATTTTTGTGACATTTTTTACCTCATCCGGCGATGTGACGTTTTTGTGAAATTTTTGACCTCATACCGCGGTATCACGTTTTTGTGACATTCTTGACCTCATACCGCGGTATGACTTTTATGACAATTTTGACCTTTTTGTTACATTTTTGACCTTTTTGTGACGTTTTTGACCTTATACCGCGGTTTGACGTTTTTGTTACATTTTTGACTTCATACCGCTTTATGACTTTTTTGTGACATTTTTGACCTTTTTGGAACATTTTTGACCTCATCCCGCTGTATGATGTATTTGTGACGTTTTTGACCTCATACCGCGGTATGCTTTTTTCACATTTTTGACATCATACCGCAGTATGACGTTTTTGTGACATTTTTGACCTCATCCCGTGATATGACGTTTTTGTGACATTTTTTACTTCATCCCGCGGTACGACGTTTTTGTGACATTTTTGACATCATTCTGCGGTATGACGTTTTTGAGACATTTTTGATCTTTTTATGACATTTTTGACATGATCCCGCGGTATGACGTTTTTGTGACATTTTTGACCTCTAACCGCGGTATGACGTTTTTGTGACATTTTTGACCTCATCCCGCGGAATAACGTTTTTGTGACATTTTTGACATCATTCCGCGGTATGACGTTTTTGTGACTTTTGTGACGTTTTTCACCTCATACCGCGTTGTGACGTTTTTGTGACATTTTTTACCTCATCCCGTGATATGACGTTTTTCGACATTTTTGACCTTTTTGGAACATTTTTGACCTCATCCCGCTGTATGATGTATTTGTGACGTTTTTGACCTCATACCGCGGTATGTTTTTTTCACATTTTTGACCTCATACCGCAGTATGACGTTTTTGTGACATTTTTGACCTCATCCCGCCATATGACGTTTTTGTGATATTTTTTACCTCATCCCGCGGTACGACGTTTTTGTGACATTTTTGACATCATTCTGCGGTATGACGTTTTTGAGACATTTTTGATCTTTTTATGACATTTTTGACATGATCCCGCGGTATGACGTTTTTGTGACATTTTTTACCTCTAACCGCGGTATGACGTTTTTGTGACATTTTTGACCTCATCCCGCGGAATGACGTTTTTGTGACATTTTTGACATCATTCCGCGGTATGACGTTTTTGTGACTTTTGTGACGTTTTTCACCTCATACCGCGTTATGACGTTTTTGTATCATTTTTGACCTCATCCCGTGATATGACGTTTTTCGACATTTTTGACCTTTTTGTGCAAGTTTTGACCTCATACCGCTGTATGACGTTTTTGTGACTTTTGTGACATTTTTGACCTCATACCGCTTTATGACGTTTTTGTGAAATTTTTGACCTCATACCGCGTTGTGATGTTTTTGAGACGTGTTTAGCCTTTTTGTGACATTTTTGACATCATCCCGCGGTATGACGATTTTGTGACATTTTTGACATACTGCGGTATGACATTTTTGTGACATTTTTAACATCATCCCGCGGTATGACTTTTTTGTGACATTTTTGACATCATACTGCGGTATGAAATTTTTATGACATTTTTGACATCATCCCGCGTCATGACTCTTTTGTGACATTTTTGATCTTTTTGTGACATTTTTGACCTCATACCGCGGTATGACTTTTATGACAATTTTGACCTTTTTGTGACATTTTTGACCTTTTTGTGACGTTTTTGACCTTATGCCGGGGTATGACGTTTTTGTGACATTTTTGACTTCATTCCGCTTTATGACTTTTTTCTGAAATTTTTGACCTTTTTGGAACATTTTTGACCTCATCCCGCTGTATGATGTATTTGTGACATTTTTGACCTCATTCCGTGGTATGACGTTTTTGACATTTTTGACCTTTTTGTGACATTTTTGACATCATGACGTTTTTGTGACTTTTGTGACGTTTTTGACCTCATACCCCGGTATGTTTTTTTCACATTTTTGACCTCATACCGCAGTATGATGTTTTTGTGACATTTTTGACCTCATCCCGCCATATGACGTTTTTGTGATATTTTTTACCTCATCCAGCGGTACGACGTTTTTGTGACATTTTTGACATCATTCTGCGGTATGATGTTTTTGAGACATTTTTGATCTTTTTATGACATTTTTGACATGATCCCGCGGTATGACGTTTTTGTGACATTTTTTACCTCGAACCGCGGTATGACGTTTTTGTGACATTTTTGACCTCATTGCGCGGAATGACGTTTTTGTGACATTTTTGACATCATTCCGCGGTATGACGTTTTTGTGACTTTTGTGACGTTTTTCACCTCATACCGCGTTATGACGTTTTTGTGACATTTTTGACCTCATCCCGTGATATGACGTTTTTCGACATTTTTGACCTTTTTGTGCAAGTTTTGACCTCATACCGCTGTATGACGTTTTTGTGACTTTTGTGACATTTTTGACCTCATACCGCTTTATGACGTTTTTGTGACATTTTTGACCTCATACCGCGTTGTTATGTTTTTGAGACGTGTTTTGCCTTTTTGTGACATTTTTGACATCATCCCGCGGTATGACGATTTTGTGACATTTTTGACATACTGCGGTATGACATTTTTGTGACATTTTTGACATCATCCCGCGGTATGACTTTTTTGTGACATTTTTGACATCATACTGCGGTATGAAATTTTTATGACATTTTTGACATCATCCCGCGTCATGACTCTTTTGTGACATTTTTGATCTTTTTGTGACATTTTTGACCTCATTCCGTGGTATGACGTTTTTGACATTTTTGACGTTTTTGTGACATTTTTGACCTCTAACCACGGTATGAGGTTTTTGTGACATTTTTTACCTTTTCGTGACATTTTTGACATCATTCCGCAGTATGACGTTTATGTGACAATTTTGACCTCATACCGCGGTTTGACGTTTTTGTGAAATTTTTGACCTCATACCGCGGTGTGATGTTTTTGAGACGTGTTTGACCTTTTTGTGAAATTTTTGACATCATCCCGCGGTATGACGATTTTGTGACATTTTTGACATACTGCGGTATGACATTTTTGTGACATTTTTGACATCATACCGCGGTATGACGTCTTTGTGACATTTTTGACATCATACTGCGGTATGAAATTTTTGTGACATTTTTGACATCATCCCGCGGTATGACGTTTTTGTGACATTTTTGACAACATTCCGCGTCATGACGTTTTTGTGACATTTTTGACCTCACACCGTGGAATGAAGTTTTTGTGACATTTTGACCTCATCCCGCGGTATGAAATTTTTGTGACATTTTTGACATCATCCCGCCAAATGACGTTTTTGCGACATTTTTGACGTCATACCGCGGTATGATGTTTTTGTGACATTTTGACCTCATCCCGCGGTATGAAATTTTCGTGACATTTTTGACATCATCCCGCAGTATGATGTTTTTGTGACATTATTGACATCATTCCGCGCCATGACGTTTTTGTGACATTTTTGACATCATTCTGCGGTATGACGTTTTTGAGAAATTTTTTATCTTTTTATGACATTTTTGACATGATCCCGCGCAATGACGTTTTTGTCACATTTTTGACCTCTAACCGCGGTATGACGTTTTTGTGACATTTTTGACCTCATCCCGCGGTAAGACTTTTTTGTGAAATTTTTGACATCATTCCGCGGTATGAGGTTATTGTGACATTTTTGACCTCATACAGCGGTATGACGTTTTTGCGACATTTTTGACCTTTTTGTGACATTTTTGACCTCATACCGCTGTATGAAATTTTTGAGACATATTTGACCTTTTTATGACATTTTTGACATGATCCCGCGGAATGACGTTTTTGTGACATTTTTGACCTCATACCGCAGAAGGAAATTTTTGTGACATTTTTGACAACATTCCGCGGCATGACATTTTTGTGACATTTTAGACCTCACACCGCGGTATGACGTCTTTATGACATTTTTGACCTTTTTGTGACATTTTTGACCTCAAACCGTGGTATGAAGTCTTTGTGACATTTTTGACATCCAGCCGTATGACGTTTTTGCGACATTTTTGACCTCATACCGCGGTATGACGTTTTTGTGACTTTTGTGACGTTTTTGACCTCATCCCGCGGTATGACGTTTTTGTGACATTTTTGACCTCATCCCGCGGAATCACGTTTTTGAGACATTTTTGACCTTTTTGTGACTTTTTTGACATCGTCCCATGGTGTGACGTTTTTGAGGCATTTTTGACCTCATCCCGCGGTATGACGTTTTTGTGACATTTTTGACATCATACATGATTCCGCGGTATGACGTTTTTGTGACATTTTTGACCTCATACCGCGGTATGACGGTTTTGTGATATTTTTGACTTCATACCGTGGAATGACTTTTTTTTGACATTTTTGACATCATTCCGCAGTATGACATTTTTGTGACATTATTGACAACATTCCGCGGCATGACGTTTTTGTGACATTTTTGACCTCATACCGCGGTATGACGTTTTTGTGACTTTTGTGACATTTTTGACCTCATCCCGCGGTATAACGTTTTTGTGACATTTTCGACCTCATACCGCGGTATGACGTTTTCGTGACGTTTTTGACCTCATACCGCGGTATGACGTATTTGCGACAGTTTTGACCTCATACCGCGGTATGACGTTTTTGTGAAATTTTTGACCTCATACCGCGGTGTGATGTTTTTGAGACGTGTTTGACCTTTTTGTGACATTTTTGACATCATCCCGCGGTATGACGATTTTGTGACATTTTTGACATACTGCGGTGACATTTTTGTGACATTTTTGACATCATACCGCGGTATGACGTTTTTGTGACATTTTTGACATCATACTGCGGTATGAAATTTTTGTGACATTTTTGACATCATCCCGCGGTATGACGTTTTTGTGACATTTTTGACAACATTCCGCGTCATGACGTTTTTGTGACATTTTTGACCTCACACCGCGGTATGACTTTTTTGTTACATTTTTGACCTTTTTGTGACATTTTTGACCTCATACCGTGGAATGAAGTTTTTGTGACATTTTTGACATCATCCCGCCAAATGACGTTTTTGCGACAATTTTGACCTCATACCGCGATATGACGTTTTTGTGACTTTTGTGACGTTTTGGAACTCATACCGCGGTATGATGTTTTTTTCACATTTTTGACGTCATACCGTGGTATGACGTTTTTGTGACATTTTGACCTCATCCCGCGGTATGAAATTTTTGTGACATTTTTGACATCATCCCGCAGTATGATGTTTTTGTGACATTATTGACAACATTCCGCGGCATGACGTTTTTGTGACATTTTTGACATCATTCCGCGGTATGACGTTTTTGTGACATTTTTGACCTCAGACTGCGGTATGACCTTTTTTGCGACATTTTTGACCTCATTCCGCGGAATGACGTATTTTTGACATTTTTGACCTCATACCGCGGTATGAAATTTTTGTGACATTTTTGACCTCAGACCGCGGTATGACGTTTTTGTGAAATTTTTGACCTCATCCCGCGGTATGACCTTTTTCTGAGATTTTTGACTTCATACCGCGTTATTTCGTTTTTGAGACAGTTTTGACCTTTTTGTGCAAGTTTTGACATCATTCTGCGGTATGACGTTTTTTTAGCATTTTTGACCTTTTTGTGACATTTTTGAAATCATTCCGCAGAATGACGTTTATGTGACATTTTTGACCTCATACCGCGGTATAACGTTTTTGTGAAATTTTTGACCTCATAACGCGGTGTGACATTTTTGAGACATTTTTGACCTTTTTGTGACATTTTTGACATCATCCCGCGGTATGACGTTTTTGAGACATTTTTGACATCATAGTGCGGAATGAAATTTTTGTTACATTTTTGACATCATCCCGCGGAATGACGTTTTTGAGACATTTTTGACATCATATTGCGGTATGACGTTTTTGTGACATTTTTGACAACATTCCGCGGCATGACATTTTTGTGACATTTTTGACCTCATACCACGGTATGACGTTTTTGTGACATCTTTGACCCTTTTGTGAATTTTTTTACATCATCCCGCCGTATGACTTTTTTGTGACATTTTTGACCTTATACCACGGTATGACGTTTTTGTGACATTTTTGACCTCATTCCATGTATGACTTTTATGTGACATTTTGACCTTTTTGACATTTTGACCTTTTGTGACATTTCTTTGACATGACTGCGGTATGACGTTTTTGTGACATTTTAGACCCTATGCTCACGGCATGACACTTTTTTGTGAAATTTTGATATTCCGCGATATGACGTTTTGTTACATTTTGACCTTATACTCACGGTATTACGCTAGGATATTCTTTGACTTCATCCCGCAGTATATCAAGCTTTGTGATATTTTTGACCTCTATACCTGGAGTGTGGATTTTGAGACATTTGACCTTTTTGCATGATTTTACCTACATTCCGCGGTACACGCTTTTAGACATTCTTGACATCATCCTGCCGTGTGACGTTTTTGTGACATTTTTGCCCTTTTTGTGACATTTCTGACATCATCCCGCCGAATGACGTCTTTGAGGCATTATTGACCTTATCCCGCGGTAGGATGTTTTTGTGACATTTTTGACTTTTTTGTGACATTTTTGACCTCATACTGCGGTATAACGTTTTTGTGACATTTTTGACCTTTTTGTGACATTTTTGACATCATCCCGTGGTGTGACGTTTTTGAGGCATTTTTAACCTCACTCCGCGGTATGACGTTTTTGTGACATTTTTGACCTCATCCCGCGGTATGACGTTTTTGTGACATTTTTGACATCATTCCGCGGTTTGACGTTTTTGAGACATTTTTGACCTCATCCCACGGTATGAC
The DNA here is from genome assembly GCA_024666655.1 of Dascyllus trimaculatus. Lineage (NCBI taxonomy): Eukaryota > Metazoa > Chordata > Actinopteri > Pomacentridae > Dascyllus > Dascyllus trimaculatus. The sequence continues at coordinate 20,309 of JAMOIN010001811.1, forward strand.
GTTTTTGTGACATTTTTGACCTCATCCCGCGATCTGACGTTTTTGCGACATTTTTGACCTTTTTGTTCAAGTTTTGACATCATTCCGCGGTATGACGTTTTTGTGACATTTTTGACCTTTTTGTGACATTTTTGACATCATTCCGCAGTATGACGTTTTTGTGAAATGTTTGACCTTTTTGTGACATTTTTGAGATCATACTGTGGTATGAAATTTTTGTGACATTTTTTACATCATCCCGCGGTATGACATTTTTGTGACATTTTTGAAATCATTCCGCAGAATGACGTTTATGTGACATTTTTGACCTCATACCGCGGTATAACGTTTTTGTGACATTTTTGACCTCATACCGCGGTGTGACATTTTTGAGACATTTTTGACCTTTTTGTGACATTTTTGACATCATCCCGCGGTATGACATTTTTGTGACATTTTTGACAACATTCCGCGGTATGACATTTTTGTGACATTTTTGACCTCAGACTGCGGTATGACCTTTTTTGCGACATTTTTGACCTCATTCCGCGGAATGACGTTTTTTTGACATTTTTGACCTCATACCGCGGTATGAAATTTTTGTGACATTTTTGACCTCAGACCGCGGTATGACGTTTTTGTGACATTTTTGACCTCAGACCGCGGTATGACGTTTTTGTGAAATTTTTGACCTCATCCCGCGGTATGACCTTTTTCTGAGATTTTTGACTTCGTACCGCGTTATTTCGTTTTTGAGACAGTTTTGACCTTTTTGTGCAAGTTTTGACATCATTCCGCGGTATGACCTTTTTTTTTAGCATTTTTGACCTTTTTGTGACATTTTTGAAATCATTCCGCAGAATGACGTTTATGTGACATTTTTGACCTCATACCGCGGTATAACGTTTTTGTGAAATTTTTGACCTCATACCGCGGTGTGACATTTATGAGACATTTTTGATCTTTTTATGACATTTTTGACATGATCCCGCGGTATGACGTTTTTGTGACATTTTTGACCTCATACCGCTGTATGACGTTTTTGTGACATTTTTGACCTCATACCGCAGAAGGAAATTTTTGTGACATTTTTGACCTCACAACGCGGTATGACGTCTTTATGACATTTTTGACCTTTTTGTGACATTTTTGACCTCAAACCGTGGTATGAAGTCTTTGTGACATTTTTGACATCCAGCCGTATGACGTTTTTGCGACATTTTTGACCTCATACCGCGGTATGACGTTTTTGTGACTTTTGTGACGTTTTTGACCTCATCCCGCGGTATGACGTTTTTGTGACATTTTTGACCTCATCCCGCGGAATCACGTTTTTGAGACATTTTTGACCCTTTTGTGACTTTTTTGACATCGTCCCGTGGTGTGACGTTTTTGAGGCATTTTTGACCTCATCCCGCGGTATGACGTTTTTGTGACATTTTTGACATCATACATGATTCCGCGGTATGACGTTTTTGTGACATTTTTGACCTCATACCCCGGTATGACGTTTTTGTGATATTTTTGACTTCATACCGTGGTATGACTTTTTTGTGACATTTTTGACATCATCCCGCGGAATGACTTTTTGGTGAAATTTTTGACCTCATCCCGCGGTATGAGGTTTTTGTGACATTTTTGACCTTTTCGTGCAATTTTTGACATCATTCCGCGGTATGACGTTTTTGTGACATTCTCGACATCATTCCGCGGTATGACGTTTGTGTGACATTTTTGACATCATACCGTGGTATGACGTTTTTCTGACATCTTTCACCTCATACCACGGTATAACGTTTTTGTGACATTGTTGACCTCATCCAGCGGTATGACGTTTTTGTGACATATTTTATCTCATACCGCGGTATGACGTTTTTGTGACATTTTTGACATCATACCGCTGTATGACTATTAAGAGACATTTTTGACCTTTTTGTTACCTTTTTGACATATTTTTGACCTTTCAGTGACATTTTTTACCTCATACCGCGGTATGACGTTTTTGTGACATTTTTGACATCATCCTGCGGTATGACGTTTTTTTCACATTTTTGACATCATCCCGCGGTATGACGTTTTTGTGACATTTTTGACCTCATGCCACGGTATGACGTTTTTGAGACATTTTTGGCCTTCTTATGACATTTTTGACGACATCCCGCGGTAAAACGTTTTTGTGACATTTTTGACCTACTACCGCGGTATGACGTTTTTGTGACATTTTTTACCTTTTTGTGACATTTTTGACCTCATACCGCGGTATAACGGTTTTATGACATTTTTGACTTCTTTGTGACATTTTTGACCTCATACGACGGTATGACGTTTTTGTTACATCTTCGACCTTTTTGTGACATTTTTGACCTCATGCGAAGGTATGACGTTTTTGTGAAATCTTTGACCTTTTTGTGACGTTTTTGACCTCATGCCGCGGTATGACATTTTTCTGACACTTTTGACTTCATACCATGGCATGACGTTTTTGTGAAATTTTTGACCTTTTTGTGACGTTTTTGAACTCATCCCGCGGTATGAGGTTTTTGTGACATTTTTGACCTTTTTGTGACATTTTTGACCTCATACTGCGGTATGACGTTTTTGTGACATTTTTGACCTCATACCGCTTTATGACTTTTTTGTGACATTTTTGACCTTTTTGGAACATTTTTGACCTCATTCCGCAGTATGACGTTTTTGTGACATTTTTGACCTCATCCCGCGGTATGACGTTTTTGTGACATTTTTTACCTCATACCTCGGAATGACGTTTTTGAGACATCTTTGACCTTTTTGTCACATTTTTGACGACATTCCGCGGTATGACATTTTTGTGACATTTTTGACCTTTTTGTGACACTTTTGACATCATCCCGCCGTATGACGTTTTTGTGACAATCTGACCTCCTCCCGCGGTATGAAGTTTTTGTTACATTTTTGACCTTTTTGTGACATTTTTGACTTCATACCGCGGTATAATGTTTTTGTGGAATTTTTGACCTCATACCGCGGAATGAAATTTTTGTGACGTTTTTGACCTCATACCGCGGTATGACTTTTATGTGACATCTTTGACCCTTTTGTGACGTTTTTGACCTGATACCGCGGTATGACGTTTTTGTGATATTTTTGACTTCATACCGCTTTATGATTTTTCTGTGACATTTTTGACCTCATCCCGCGGTATGACGTTTTTGTGATATTTTTGACCTTTTTCTGAAATTTTAGACCTCATCCCGTGGCATGACGTTTTTCTTACATTTTTGACCTCATACTGCGGAATGACGTTTTTGAGAAATTTTTTACCTTTTTGTGACATTTTTGACGACATTCTGCGGTATGACGTTTTTGTGACATTTTTGACATCATACCGCTGTATGACATTTTTGTAACATTTTTGACCTCATACCCGGTATGAAATTTTTGTGACATTTTTTACATCATCCCGCCGTATGACATTTTTGTGACATTTTTTACCTCATCCGGCGATGTGACGTTTTTGTGACATTCTTGACCTCATACCGCGGTATGACTTTTATGACAATTTTGACCTTTTTGTTACAATTTTGACCTTTTTGTGACGTTTTTGACCTTATACCGCGGTATGATGTATTTGTGACGTTTTTGACCTCATACCGCGGTATGTTTTTTTCACATTTTTTACCTCATACCGCAGTATGACGTTTTTGTGACATTTTTGACCTCATACCGCTTCATGACTTTTTTTTTTGACCTTTTTGGAACATTTTTGACCTCATCCCGCTGTATGATGTATTTGTGACGTTTTTGACCTCATACCGCGGTATGTTTTTTTCACATTTTTGACCTCATACCGCAGTATGACGTTTTTGTGACATTTTTGACCTCATCCCGTGATATGACGTTTTTGTGACATTTTTTACTTCATCCCGCGGTACGACGTTTTTGTGACATTTTTGACATCATTCTGCGGTATGACGTTTTTGAGACATTTTTGATCTTTTTATGACATTTTTGACATGATCCCGCGGTATGACGTTTTTGTGACATTTTTGACCTCTAACCGCGGTATGACATTTTTGTGACATTTTTGACCTCATCCCGCGGAATAACGTTTTTGTGACATTTTTGACATCATTCCGCGGTATGACGTTTTTGTGACTTTTGTGACATTTTTGACCTCATCCCGCGGTATGACGTTTTTGTAACATTTTTGACCTCATACCGCTGCATGACGTCTTTGTGACTTTTGTGACATTTTTGACCTCATCCCGCGGTATGACGTTTTTGTAGCATTTTTGACCTCATACCGCGGTATGACGTTTTTGCGACATTGTGGACCTCATACCGTGGAATGACGTTTTTGACATTTTTTACCTTTTTGTGACATTTTTGACATCATTCCGCAGTATGACGTTTATGTGACAATTTTGACCTCATACCGCGGCATGACCTTTTTGTGAAATTTTTGACCTCATACCGCGTTGTGATGTTTTTGAGACGTGTTTAGCCTTTTTGTGACATTTTTGACATCATCCCGCGGAATGAAATTTTTGTGACGTTTTTGACCTCATACCGCGGTATGACTTTTATGTGACATCTTTGACCTTTTTGTGACATTTTTGACCTTTTTGTGACGTTTTTGACCTGATACCGCGGTATGACGTTTTTGTGATATTTTTGACTTCATACCGCTTTATGATTTTTCTGTGACATTTTTGACCTCATCCCGCGGTATGACGTTTTTGTTATATTTTTGACCTTTTTCTGAAATTTTTGACCTCATCCCGTGGCATGATGTTTTTTTTTACATTTTTTACCTCATACTGCGGAATGACGTTTTTGAGAAATTTTTGACCTTTTTGTGACATTTTTGACGACATTCTGCGGTATGACGTTTTTGTGAAATTTTTGACATCATACCGCTGTATGACGTTTTTGTAACATTTTTGACCTCATACCCGGTATGAAATTTTTGTGACATTTTTTACCTCATCCCGCGATGTGACGTTTTTGTGAAATTTTTGACGTCATACCGCGGTATCACGTTTTTTTGACATTCTTGACCTCATACCGCGGTATGACTTTTATGACAATTTTGACCTTTTTGTGACATTTTTGACCTTTTTGTGACGTTTTTGACCTTATGCCGCGGTATGACGTTTTTGTGACATTTTTGACTTCATACCGCTTTATGACTTTTTTGTGACATTTTTGACCTTTTTGGAACATTTTTGACCTCATCCCGCTGTATGATGTATTTGTGACATTTTTGACCTCATACCGTGGTATGACGTTTTTGTCATTTTTTACCTTTTTGTGACATTTTTGACATCATGACGTTTTTGTGACTTTTGTGACGTTTTTGACCTCATACCCCGGTATGTTTTTTTCACATTTTTGACCTCATACCGCAGTATGACGTTTTTGTGACATTTTTGACCTCATCCCGCGATATGACGTTTTTGTGATATTTTTTACCTCATCCCGCGGTACGACGTTTTTGTGACATTTTTGACATCATTCTGCGGTATGACGTTTTTGAGACATTTTTGATCTTTTTATGACATTTTTGACATGATCCCGCGGGATGACGTTTTTGTGACATTTTGACCTCTAACCACGGTATGAGGTTTTTGTGACATTTTTTACCTTTTCGTGACATTTTTGACATCATTCCGCAGTATGACGTTTATGTGACAATTTTGACCTCATACCGCGGTTTGACGTTTTTGTGAAATTTTTGACCTCATACCGCGGTGTGATGTTTTTGAGACGTGTTTGACCTTTTTGTGAAATTTTTGACATCATCACGCGGTATGACGATTTTGTGACATTTTTGACATACTGCGGTATGACATTTTTGTGACATTTTTGACATCATACCGCGGTATGACGTCTTTGTGACATTTTTGACATCATACTGCGGTATGAAATTTTTGTGACATTTTTGACATCATCCCGCGGTATGACGTTTTTGTGACATTTTTGACAACATTCCGCGTCATGACGTTTTTGTGACATTTTTGACCTCACACCGTGGAATGAAGTTTTTGTGACATTTTGACCTCATCCTGCGGTATGAAATTTTTGTGACATTTTTGACATCATCCCGCCAAATGACGTTTTTGCGACATTTTTGACGTCATACCGCGGTATGATGTTTTTGTGACATTTTGACCTCATTTTTGTGACATTTTTGACATAATCCCGCAGTATGATGTTTTTGTGACTTTATTGACAACATTCCGCGGCATGACGTTTTTGTGACATTTTTGACATCATTCTGCGGTATGACGTTTTTGAGAAATTTTTTATCTTTTTATGACATTTTTGACATGATCCCGCGGTAAGACTTTTTTGTGAAATTTTTGACATCATTCCGCGGTATGAGGTTATTGTGACATTTTTGACCTCATACAGCGCTATGACGTTTTTGCGACATTTTTGACCTTTTTGTGACATTTTTGACCTCATACCGCGGAATGAAATTTTTGAGACATTTTTGACCTTTTTATGACATTTTCGACATGATCCCGCGGTATGACGTTTTTGTGAAATTTTTGACCTTTTTGTGACATTTTTGACATGATCCCGCGGTATGACGTTTTTGTGACATTTTTGACCTCTAACCACGGTATGAGGTTTTTGTGACATTTTTTACCTTTTCGTGACATTTTTGACATCATCCCGCGGTATGACCTTTTTCTGAGATTTTTGACCTCATACCGTGGTATGACGTCTTTGTGACATTGTTGACCTCATACCGCGGTATGAGTTTTTTGTGACATTTTTGACCTCATCCCGCGGTATGACGTTTTTGTGACATTTTTGACGTCATACCGCGGTATGAAATTTTTGTGACATTTTTGACATCATCCAGCAGTATGACGCTTTTGAGGAATTTTTGACCTCATCCTGCGGTATGACGTTATTGTGACATTTTTGACCTCATACCGCGGTATGACGTTTTTATGACATTTTTTACCTTTTTGTGACATTTTTGACATCATCCCGCGGTTTGACGTTTTTGAGGCATTTTTGACCTCATACTGCGGTATAACGTTTTTGTGAAATTTTTGACCTCATCCCGCGGTATGACCTTTTTCTGAGATTTTTGACCTCATACCGTGGTATGACGTTTTTGTGACATTTTTGACCTCATATGACGTTTTTGTGACATTTTTGACCTCATCCCGCGGTATGACGTTATTGTGACATTTTTGACCTCATCCCGCGGTATGACGTTTTTGTGACATTTTTGACCTCATCCCGCGGTATGACGTTTTTGTGACATTTTTGACATCATCCGGCCGTATGACGTTTTTGTGACATTTTTGACATCATCCCGCGGTATGACGTTTTTGCGACATTTTTGACCTCATTCCGTGGTATGACGTTTTTGAGGCATTTTTGACATCATACTGCGGAATGAAATTTTTGTGAAATTTTTTACATCATCCCGCCGTATGACGTTTTTGTGACATTTTTTACATCATACTGCGTTATGAAATTTTTGTGACATTTTTTACATCATCCCGCCGTATGACGTTTTTGAGACATTTTTGACCTTTTTGTGACATTTTTGACATCATCCCGCGGTGTGACGTTTTTGAGGCATTTTTGACCTCATTCCGCGGTATAACGTTTTTGCGACATTTTTTACCTTTTTGTGACATTTTTTACCTCAGACCGCGGTTTGACGTTTTTGTGACATTTTTGACTTATTTGGAACATTTTTGACCTCATTCCGTGGTATGAAATTTTTGTGACATTTT
>JAMOIN010000055.1:0-27987 GCA_024666655.1 Dascyllus trimaculatus
TGCAACTGTTTAAATTTCGTTGTTCTTCTGATGGGACAATGACAATAAAAGAATTCTGATTCTGATTCTGGTGCTGGGGGGCCCCGTGTGCTGTGCTGGGGAGCCTGGTGAGCTGGGCTGGAGAGCCCGGTGTGCTGGGCTGTGGTACTGGGGAGCCGTGTGGACCGGCTCTGCTGGGCAGTGGTTTGAAAAGGCTCTGCTGGACAGCCAGGCGGGCTGTTGTGCTGGGGGGCCCCGTGTGCCGTACTGGGGAGCCCGGTGAGCTGGGCTGGGGAGCCCGGTGTGCTGGGCTGTGGGGCTGGGGAGCCGTGTAGACAGGCTCTGCTGCGGAGCGCTGTGAACAGGCTCTGATGGAGAGCCAGGCGGGCTGTGGTGCTGTGGGCCCGCGTGTGCTGTGCTGAGGAGCCCGTAGAGCTGGGCTGGGGATCCCGGTGTGCTGGGCTGTGGTGCTGGGGAGCAGTGTGGACAGGCCCTGCTGGGGAGAGGGTTGTACAGGCTATGATGGAGAGCCAGGCGGGCTGTGGTGCTGGGGGGCCCCGTGTGCTGTGCTGGGCAGCCCTGTGAGCTTGGCTGGGGAGCCAGGTGTGCTGGGCTGGGGAGCCCGGTGTGCTGGGCTGTGGTGCTGGGGAGCCGTGTGGACAGGCTCTGCTGGGGAGTGGCTTGAAAAGGCTCTGCTGGAGAGCAAGGCGGGCTGTGGTGCTGGGGGGCCCCTTGTTCTGTGCTGAGGAGCCCGTTGAGCTGGGCTTGGGAGCCCGGTGTGCTGGGCTGTGGTGCTGGGCAGCCGTGTAGACAGGCTCTGCTGGGGAGCGGTGTGAACAGGCTCTGATGGAGAGTCAGGCGGGCTGAGGTGCTGGGGGCCCCCGTGTGCTGTGCTGGGTAGCCCGGTGAGCTGGGATGGGGAGCCCGGTGTGCTGGGCTGTGGTGCTGGGGAGCCGTGTGGAGAGGCTCTGTTGGGGAGCGGTGTGAACTGGCTCTGCTGGAGAGCCAGGCGGGCTGTGGTGCTGGGGGGCCCCCTGTGCTGTGCTGGGGAGCCCGTTGAGCTGGGCTGGGGAGCCCGGTATGCTGGGCTGTGCTGCTGGGGAGCCGTGTGGAAAGGCATTGCTGGCGAGTGGTTTGAAAAGGATCTGCTGGACAGCCAGGCGGGCTGTGGTGCTGGGGAGCCTTGTGGACAGGCTCTGCTGGGGAGCGGTGTGAAAAGGCTCTGATGGAGAGCCAGGCGGGCTGTGGTGCTGGGGGCCCCGGTGTGCTGTGATCGGGAGTCCGGTGAGCTGGGCTGGATAGCCCGGTGTGCAGGGCTGTGGTGCTGGGGAGCCGTGTGGACAGGCTCTGCTGAGGAGCGGTGTGGACAGGCTCTGATGGAGAGCCAGGCGGGCTGTGGTGCTGGGGGGCCCATTGTTCTGTGCTGAGGAGCCCGTTGAGCTGGGCTGGGGACCCCGGTGTACTGGACTGTGGTGCTGGCCGACCGTGTAGACAGGCTCTGCTGGGGGGCCCCGTGTGCTGTGCTGTGGAGCCCGGTGAGATCGGCGGGGGAGGCCAGTGTGCAGGGCTGTGCTGCTGGGGAGCCGTGTTGACCTGCTCTGCTAGGGAGTGGTTTGAACAGGCTCTGCAGGAGAGCCAGGCGGGCCGTGTTGCTGGGGGTCCCCGTGTGCTGTGCTGGGGAACCCGGTGTGCTGTTCTGTGCTGCTGGGGAGCGGTGTGAACAGGCTCTGATGGAGAGCCAGGCGGGCTGTGGTGCTGGGGGCCCCCGTGTGCTGTGCTGGGGAGCCCGGTGAGATGGGCTGGGGAGCCCGGTGTGCCGGGCTGTGCTGCTGGGGAGCCGTGTGGACAGGCTCTGCTGTGGAGCGGTTTGAACAGGCTCTGCTGGAGAGCAAGGCGCGCTGTGTTGCTGGGGGCCCCCGTGTGCTGTGCTGGGAAGCCCGGTGAACTGGGCTGGGGAGCCCGGTGTGCTGGGCTGGGGAGCCCCGTGTGCTGGGTTGTGGTGCTGGGGTGCCCGGTGTGCTGGGCTGTGGTTCTGGGGAACCGTGTAGACAGGCTCTGCTGGGGAGCGGTGTGAACAGGCTCTGATGGAGAGCCAGGTGGGCTGTGGTGCTGGGGGGCCCCGTGTGCTGTGCTGGGGAGCCCGGTGTGCTGGGCTGTGGTGCTGGGGAGCCGTGTGGACAGGCTCTCCTAGGGAGCCAGGCGGGCTGTGGTGCTGGGGGCCCCCGTGTGCTGTGCCAGGGAGCCCGGTGACCTGGGCTGGGGAGCCCGGTGTGCTGGGCTGTGGTGCTGGTGAGCCGTGTGCTGTGCTGGGGGGCCCGGTGAGCTGGGCTGGGGAGCCCGGTGTGCTTGGCTGTGGTGCTGGGGAGCCGCGTGGACAGGCTCTGCTGGGGAGTGGTTTGAACAGGCTCTGCTGGATAGCCAGGCGGGCTGTGTTGCTGGGAAGCCCCGTGTGCTGTGCTGTGGGGCCCCGTGTGCTGTGCTGGGGAGCCCGGTGAGCTGGGCAGAGTAGCCCGGTGAGCTGTGCTGTGGTGCTGGGGAGCCCGGTGTGCTGGGCTGTGGTGCGAGGGACCCGTGTAGATAGGCTCTGCTGTGGAGCCGTGTAGACAGGCTCTGCTGGGGAGCGGTGTGAACAGGCTCTGATGGAGAGCCAGGCGGGCTGTGCTGCGGTGTGCTGGGCTGTGCTGCTGGGGAGCCTGTAGACAGGTTCTGGTGGGGATTGGTTTGAACAGGCTCTGCTGGAGAGCCAGGCGGGCTGTGGTGCTGGGGGCCCCCGTGTGCTGTGCTGGGGAGCCCGGTGAGCTGGGCTGGGGAGCCCGGTGTGCTGGGCTGTGGTGCTGGGGAGCCGTGTGGACAGGCTCTGTTGGGGAGCGGTGTGAACTGGCTCTGCTGGAGAGCCAGGCGGGCTGTGGTGCTGGGGGGCCTCGTGTGCTATGCTGGGGAGCCCGTTGGGCTGGGCTGGGGAGCCCGGTGTGCTGGGCTGTGGTGCTGGCGAACCGTGTAGACAGGCTCTGCTGGGGGGCGCCGTTTGCTGTGCTGGGGAGCCCGGTGAGCTGGGCTGTGGTGCTGGGGAGCCGTGTGGACAGGCTCTGCTGGGGAGCGGAGTGAACAGGCTTTGCTGGGGAGCGCTGTGAACAGGCTCTGATGGAGAGCCAGGCGGGCTGTGGTGCTGGGGGGCCCCTTGTGCTGTGCTGGGGGGCCCGGTGAGTTGGGCTGGGGAGCCCGGTGTGCTGGGCTGAGCTGCTGGGGTGCCGTGTGGACAGGGTCTGCTGCTGAGCGGTGTGAACAGGCTATGATGTAGAGCCAGGCGGGCTGTGGTGCTGGGGGGCCCCTTGTGCTGTGCTGGGGGCCCCGGTGAGTTGGGCTGGGGAGCCCGGTGTGCTGGGCTGAGCTGCTGGGGTGCCGTGTGGACAGGGTCTGCTGGGAAGCGGTGTGAAAAGGCTCTGATGGAGAGCCAGGCGGGCTGTGGTGCTGCGGGGCCCCGTGTGCTGTGCTGGGGAGCCCGTTGAGCTGGGCTGGGGAGCCCGGTTTGCTGGGCTGTGGTGCTGGGGAGCCGTGTAGACAGGCTCTGCTGGGGAGCCATTCGGGCTGTGGTGCTGGGAGGCCCAGTGTGCTGTGCTGGGGAGCCCGGTGAGCTGTGCTGGGGAGCTCGTTGTGCTGGGCTGTTGTGTTTGGGAGCCGTGTATACAGGCTCTGATGGGGAGCCAGGTGGGCTGTGGTGTTGGGGGCCCCCGTGTGCTGTGCTGGGGAGCCCGGTGAGCTGGGCTGGGGAGCCCGGTGTGCTGGGCTCTGCTGCTGGGTAGCCCTGTGGACAGGCTCTGCTGGGGAGTGGTTTGAACAGGCTCTGCTGGAGAGCCAGGCGGGCTGTGGTGCTGGGGGCTCCCGTGTGCTGTGCTGGGGAGCCCGGTGAGCTGGGCTGTGCTGCTGGGGAGCCGTGTGGACAGGCTCTGCTGGGGAATGGTTTGAACAGGCTCTTCTGGAGAGCCAGGCGGGCTGTGGTGCTGGGGGCCCCCGTGTGATGTCCCGGGGAGCCCGGTGAGCTGGGCTGGGGAGCTCGGTGTGCTGGGCTGTGGTGCTGGGGAGCCGTGTGGACAGGCTGTGATGGGGAGTGGTGTGAACAGGCACTGATGGAGAGCCAGGTGGGCTGTGGTGTTGGGGGCCCCCGTGTGCTTTACTGGGGAGCCCGGTGAGCTGGGCAGGGGAGCCCGGTGTTCTGGGCTGTGCTGCTGGGGAGCCCTGTGGACAGGCTCTGCTGGGGAGTGGTTTGAACAGGCTGTGCTGGAGAGCCAGGCGGGGTGTGGTGCTGGAGGCCCCGTGTGCTGTGCTGGGGGGTCCGGTGAGCTGGGCTGCGGAGCCCGGTGTTCTGGGCTGTTGTGCTGGGTAGCCGTGTAGACATGCTCTTCTGGGGAGTTGTGTGAACAGGCTCTGCTGGAGAGCCAGGCGGGCTGTGGTGCTGGGGGGCCCCGTGTGCAGTGCTGGGGAACCCGGTGTGCTGTTCTGTGCTGCTGGGGAGGCGTGTGGACCGGCTCTGCTGGGGAGCCAGGCGGGTTGTGCTGCGGTGTGCTGGGCTGTGCTGCTGGGGAGCCGTGTAGACAGGCTCTGCTGGGGAGCGGTGTGAACAGGCACTGATGGAGAGCCAGGCGGGCTGTGGTGCGGGGGTCCCCCGTGTGCTCTGCTACGGAGCCCGGTGTTTAGGGCTGGGAAGCCCGGTGTGCTGGGCTGTGGTGCTGGGGAGCCGTGTGGAAAGGCTCTGCTGGGGAGCGGTGTTTAGAGGCTCTGATGGAGAGGCATGCTGGCTGTGGTGCTGGGGGCCCCCGTGTGCTGTGCTCGGGAGTCCAGTGAGCTGGGCTGGGGAGCCTGGTGTGTTGGGCTGTGCTGCTTGGCAGCCGTGTGGACAGGCTCTGCTGGGGAGCGGTTTGAACAGGCTCTGATGAAGAGCCAGGCGGGCTGTGGTGCTGGGTTGTCCCGTGTGCTGTGCTGGGGAGCCCTTTGAGCTGGGTTGGGGAGCCCGGTGTGCTGGGCTGTGGTGCTGGGGAGCCGTGTGGACAGGCTCTGCTGGGGAGAGGGTTGAAAAGGCTCTGATGGAGAGCCAGGCGGGCTGTGGTGCTGGGGGCCCCCCTGTGCTGTTGTGGGGGGCCCGGTGAGCTGGGCTGGCGAGCCCGGTGTACTGGACTGTGGTGCTGGCAAACCGTGTAGACAGGCTCTGCTGGGGGCCCCCGTGTGCTGTGCTGGGGATCCCGGTGTGCTGGGCTGTGGTGCTGGGGGGCCCCGTGTGCTGTGCTGCGGAGACCGGTGAGATCGGCGGTGGAGGCCAGTGTGCAGGGCTGTTCTGCTGGGGAGCCGTGTTGACCGGCTCTGCTTTGGAGTGGTTTGAACAGGCTCTGCTGGAGAGCCAGGCGGGCCGTGTTGCTGGGGGGCCCGGTGTGCTGTGCTTGGGAACCCGGTGTGCTGTTCTGTGCTGCTGGGGAGCGCTGTGAACAGGATCTGATGGAGAGCCAGGCGGGCTGTTGTGCTGGGGGGCCCCGTGTGCTGTGCTGGGGAGCCCGGTGTGCTGGGCTGGGGAGCCCCGTGTGCTGGGCTGTGGTGCTGGGGGGCCCGGTGTGCTGTGCTGGGGAGCCCGGTGAGCTGGGCTGGGGAGCCCGGTGTGCTGGGCTGTGGTGCTGGCGAACCGTGTAGACAGGCTCTGCTGGCGGGCGCCGTTTGCTGTGCTGGGGAGCCCGGTGAGCTGTGATGGGCAGCCCGGTGTGCTGGGCTGGTCTGCTGGGGAGCCGTGTGGACAGGCTCTGCTGGGGAACGGTGTGAACAGGCCCTGATGGAGAGCCAGGTGGGCTGTGGTGCCGGGGGCCCCCGTGTGCTGTGCTGGGGAGCCCGGTGAGCTGGGCTGGGGAGCCCGGTCTGCTGGGCTGTGTTGCTGGGGAGCCGTGTAGACAGGCTCTGATGGAGAGCCAGGCGGGCTGTGGTGCTGGGGGGCCCCGTGTGCTGTGCTGGGGAGCCCGTTGAGCTGGGCTTGGGATCCCGGTGTGTTGGGCTGTGGTGCTGTGGAGCCGTGTCGACAGGCTCTGCTGGGGAGTGGTTTGAACAGGCTCTGCTGGATAGCCAGGCGGGCTGTGGTGCTGGGGGCCCCCGTGTGCTGTGCTGGGGAGCCCGTTGAGCTGTGATGTCGAGCCCGGTGTGCTGGGCTGTGGTCCTGGGGAGCCGTGTGGACAAGCTCTGCTGGGGAGTGGTTTGAACAGGCTCTGCTGGACAGCCAGGAGGGCTGTTGTGCTGGGGGGCCCCGTGTCCCGTGCTGGGGAGCCCGGTGACATGGGCTGGGGACCCCGGTGTGCTGGGCTGTGGTGCTAGGGAGCCGTGTGGAGAGGTTCTTCTGGGGAGCGATGTGAACAGGCTCTGATGGAGAGCCAGGAAGGCTGTGGTGGTGGTGGACCCCGTGTGCTGTGCTGGTGAGCCCGTTGAGCTGTGCTGGGGAGCCCGGTGTGCTTGGCTGATGTGCTGGGGACCCGTGTGGACAGGCTCTGCTGGGGAGAGGTGTGAAAAGGCTCTGATGGAAAGCCAGGCGGGCTGTGGTGCTGGGGGCCTACGTGTGCTGTGCTGGGGGGCATTGTGAGCTGGGCTGCGGTTCCCGGTGTGCTGGGCTGTGGTGCTGGGGAGCCGTGCAGACAGGATCTGCTGGGGAGCGGTGTGAACAGGCTCTGCTGGGGAGCGGTGTGAACTGGCTCTGATGGAGAGCCGTCTGAACAGGCTCTGCTGGACTGCCAGGCGGGCTGTGGTGCTTTGGGCCCCCGTGTGCTTTTGTCAGGAGCCCGGTGAGCTGGGCTGGGGAGCCCGGTGTGCTGGGCTGTGGTGCTGGGGAGCCGTGTAGACAGGCTCTGCTGGGGAGCGGTGTGAACAGGCTCTGCTGGGGAGCGGTGTGAACAGTCTCTGATGGAGAGCCAGGTGAGCTGTGGTGCTGGGGGGCCCCGTGTGCTGTGCTGGGGAGCCCGGTGTGCTGGGCTGTGGTGCTGGGGAGCCGTGTGGACAGGCTCTGCTGCGGAGCGGTGTGAACAGGCTCTGATGGAGAGCCGTCTGAACAGGCTCTGCTGGACAGCCAGGCGGGCTGTGGTGCTGTGGGCCCCCGTGTGCAGTGCTGGGGAGCTCGTTGATTTGGGCTGGGGAGCCCGGTGTGCTGGGCTGTGGTTCTGGGGAGCCGTGTAGACAGGCTCTGCTGGGGAGCCATTCGGGCTGTGGTGCTGGGGGGCCCCGTGTGCTGTGCTGGGGAGCCCGGTGAGCTGTGCTGGGGAGCTCGTTGAGCTGGGCTGTGTTGTTTGGGAGCCGTGTAGACAGGGACTGCTGGGGAGTGGTTTGATCAGGCTCTGCTGGTGAGCCAGGCGAGCTGTGATTCGGTGTGCTGGGCAGTGCTGCTGGGGACCCGTGGAGAAAAACTCTGCTGGGGAGCGGTGTGAACAGGCTCTGATGGAGAGCCAGGCTTGCTGTGGTGCTGGGTTGCCCCGTGTGCTGTGCAGGGGAGCCCGTTGAGCTTTGCCGGGGAGCCCGGTTTGCTGGGCTGTTCTGCTGGCGAGCCGTGTGGACAGGCTCTTCTGGGGAGAGGGTTGAACATGCTCTGATTTAGAGCCAGACGGGCTGTGGTGCTGGGGGCCCCCGTATGCTGTACTGGGGAGCCCGTTGAGGTGGGCTGGGGAGCCAGGTGTACTGGGCTGTGGTGCTGGGGAGCCGAGTGGACAGGCTCTGTTGGGGAGTGGTTTGAACAGGCTCTGCTGGAGAGCTCGGCGGGCTGTGGTGCTGGGGGCCGCCGTGTGCTGTGCAGGGGGCCCCCGTGTGCTGTGCTGGGGGCCCCCGTGTGCTGTGCTGGGGAGCCCGGTGTGCTGGGCTGTGCTGCTGGGGAGCCCTGTGGACAGGCTCTGCTGGGGAGCGGTGTGAACAGGCTCTGCTGGAGAGCCAGGCGGCCTATGGTTCTGGGGGCCCCCGTGTCCAGTGCTGAGGAGACCGGTTAACTGGGCTGGGGAGCCCAGTGTGCTGGGCTGTGGTGCTTGGGAGCCGTGTGGACAGGCTCTGCTCGAGAGCCAGGCGGGCTGTGGTGCAGGGGGGCCCCGTGTTGTTTGCTGGGGGCCCCCGTGTGCTGTGCTGCTGAGAACGGTGAGCTGGGCTGGGGAGCCCGGTGTGCTGGGCTGTGGTGCTGGGGACCCGTGTGGACAGGCTCTGCTGGGGAGCGGTTTCAGCAGGCCCTGCTGGAGAGCCAGGCGGGCTGTGGTGCAGGGGGGCCCCGTGTTGTTTGCTGGGGGCCCCCGTGTCCTGTACTGGGGAGCCCGGTGTGCTGGGCTGTGGTGCTGGGGAGCCGTGTGGACAGGCTCTGCTGGGGAGAGGGTTGAACAGGCTCTGATGGAGAGCCAGGCGGGCTGTGGTTCAGGGGAGCCCGGTGAGCTGTGCTGGGGGCCCCCGTGTGCTGTGCTGGGGAGCCGGGTGAGCAGGGCTGGGGAGCCCGGTGTGCTGGGCCGTGGTGCTGGGGAGCAGCGTGGAAAGTCTCTGCTGGGGAGCGGTGTGAACAGGCTCTGATGGAGCGCCGGGCGGGCTGTGGTGCTGGGGGGCCCCGTGTGCTGTGCTGGGGAGCCCGGTGAGCTGGGCTGAGGAGCCCGGTGTGCAAGGCTGTGCTGCTGGGGAGCCGTGTGTACAGGCTCTGCTGGGGAGTGGTTGGAACAGGCTCTGCTGGACAGCCAGGCGGGCTGTGGTGCTGAGGGGTCCCGTGTGCTGTGCTGGGGAGCCCGGTGAGCTGGGCTGGGGAGCCCGGTGTGCTGGGCTGTGCTGATGGGGAGCCGTGTGGACAGGCTCTGTTGGGGAGCGTTGTGAATAGGCTCTGCTGGAGAGCCAGGCGGGCTGTGGTGCTGGGGGGACCCGTGTGCTGTGCTGGGTAGCCCGTTGATTTGGGCTGGGGAGCCCGGTATGCTGGGCTGTGCTGCTGGGGAGCCGTGTGGACAGGCATTGCTGGGGAGTGGTTTGAAAAGGATCTGCTGGAAAGCCAGGCGGCCTGTGGTGCTTGGTGGCCCCGTGTGCCGTGCTCGGGGGCCCGGTGAGCTGGGCTGGGGAGCCCGGTGTGCAAGGCTGTTCTGCTGGGGAGCCTTGTGTACAGGCTCTGCTGGGGAGTGGTTTGAACAGGCTCTGCTGTAGAGCCAGGCGGGCTGTGGTGCTGAGGGGCCCCGTGTTCTGTGCTGGGGAGCCCGGTGAGCTGGGCTGGGGAGCCCGGTGTGCTGGGCTGTGCTGCTGGGGAGCCGTGTTGACAGGCTATGCTGGGGAGCGGTGTGAAAAGGCTCTAATGGAGAGCAGGCGGGCTGTGGTGCTTTGGGCCCCCGTGTGCTGTGCTGGGGAGCCCGGTGAGCTGGGCTGTGCTGCTGGGGAGCCGTGTGGAGAGGCTCTGCTGGGGAGCGGTATAAACAGGCTGTGCCGGAGAGCCAGGCGGGCTGTGGTGCTGGGGAGCCCAGTGTGCTGTGCTGGGGAGCCCGGTGAGCTGGGCTGGGGAGCCCGGTGTGCTGGGCTGTGGTGCTGGGGAGCCGTGTAGACAGGCTCTGCTGCGGAGCGGTGTGAACAGGCTCTGATGGAAAGCCAGGCGGGCTGTGGTGCTGGGGAGCCCAGTCTGCTTTGCTGGGGAGCACGGTGAGCTGGGCTGGGGAACCCGGTTTGCTGGGCTGTTCTTCTGGGGAGCCCTGTGGACAGGCTCTGATGGGGATTGGTTCGAACAGGCTCTGCTGGAGAGCAAGGCGGGCTGTGGTAGTGGTAGGCCCCGTGTGCTGTCCTGGTGAGATCGGTGAGCTTGGCTGGGGAGTCCGGTGTGATGGGCTGTGGTGCTGGGGAGCCGTGTAGACAGGGTCTTCAGAGGAGCGGTGTGATCAGGCTCTGCTGGAGAGCAAAGCGCGCTGTGTTGCTGGGGGCCCCCGTGTGCTGTGCTGGGGAGCCCGGTGAGCAGGGCTGTGATGCTGGGGAGCCGTGTAGACAGGCTCTGTTGGGGAGCGGTTTGAACAGGCTCTGCTGGAGAGTCAGGCGGGCTGTGGTGCGGTGTGCTGGGCAGTGCTGCTGGGGACCCGTGGAGAAAAACTCTGCTGGGGAGCGGTTTGAAAAGGCTCTGCTGGAGAGCCAGGCGGGCTGTGGTGCTGGGGGGCCCCGTGTGCTTTGCTGGGGGCCCCCGTGTGCTGTACTGGGGAGCCCGGTGTGCTGGGCTGTGCTGCTGGTGAGCCGAGTGGACAGGCTCTGCCTGAGAGCCTGGCGGGCTGTGGTGCTGGGGGCCCCCGTGTGATGTGCTGTGGAGCCCGCTGAGCTGGGCAGTACTGCTGGGGAGCCGTGCATACTGGCTCTTCTGGGGAGCTGTGTGAACAGGCTCTGCTGGAGAGCCAGCCAGGCTGTTGTGCTGGGGGCCCCCGTGTGCTGTGCTGGGGAGCCCGGTGAGCTGGGCTTGGGAGCCCGGTGTGCTGGGCTGTGCTGCTGGGGAGCCCTGTGGACAGGCTCTGCTGGGGAGTGGTTTGAACAGGCTCTGATGGAGAGCCAGGCGGGCTGTGGTGCTTGGGGACCCGTGTGCTGTGCTGGGGAACCCGGCGTGCTTGGCTGTGCTGCTGGGGAGCCGTGTGGACAAGCTCTGCTGGGGAGCGGTCTGAACAGGCTCTGATGGAGTGCCAGGCGGGCTGTCATGCTGAGGTCCCCGTGTGCTGTGCTGGGGAGCCCGGTGAGCTGGGCTGCGCAGCCCGGTGTGCTGGGCTGTGCTGCTGGGGAGCCGTGTAGACAAGCTCTGCTGGGGAGCGGTGTGAACAGGCTCTGATGGAGAGCCAGGCGGGCTGTGGTGCAGGGGAGCCCGGTGAGCTAGGCTGGGGAGCCCGGTGTGATGGGCTGTTCTGCTGGGGAGCCGTGTGGACAGGATGTGCTGGGGAGCGGTGTGAACAGGCTCTGCAGTAGAGCCAGGCGGGCTGTGGTGCTGGCGGGCCCCGTGTGCTGTGCTGGGGAGACCTGTGAGATCGGCTTGGGAGCCCGGTGTGCTGGGCTGTGGTGCTGGGGAGCCCTGTGGACAGGGTCTGCTGGGGAGCGGAGTGAACAGGCTCTGCTGGAGAGCCAGGCGGCCTGTGGTTCTGGGGGTCCCCGTGTCCAGTGCTGGGGAGCCCGGTGTGCTGGGCTGTGCTGCTGGGGAGCCCGCTCCCCCAGGCTCTGCTGGGGAGCGGAGTGAACAGGCTCTGATTTAGAGCCAGGCGGACTGTGGTGCTGGGAAGCCCCGTGTGCTGTGCTGGGGAGCCCGTTGAGCTGGGCTGGGGAGCCCGGTGTGCTGGGCTGTGGTGGTGGGGAGCCGTGTGGACAGGGAATGCTGGGGAGTGGTTTGAACAGGCTCTTCTGGGGAGCCAGGCGGGCTGTGGTGCTGGGGGGCCCCGTGTGTTTTGCTGGGGGGCCCGGTGTGCTGTTCTGTGCTGCTGGGGAGCCGTGTGGACCGGCTCTGCTGGGGGGCCCCGTGTACTGTGCTGGGGATCCCGGTGTGCTTGGCTGTGGTGCTGGGGGGCCCCGTGTGCTGTGCTGCGCAGCCCGGTAAGATCGGCGGGGGAGGCCAGTGTGCTGGGCTGTTCTGCTGGGGAGCCGTGTTGACCGGCTCTGCTTGGGAGTGGTTTGAACAGGCTCTGCCGGAGAGCCAGGCGGGCCGTGTTGCTGGGGGCCCCCGTGTGCTGTGCTGGGGAACCCGGTGTGCTGTTCTGTGCTGCTGGGGAGCGGTGTGAACAGGCTCTGATGGAGAGCAAGGCGGGCTGTGCTGCGGTGTGCTGGGCTGTACTGCTGGGGAGCCGTGTAGAGAGGCTCTGCTGGGGAGCGGTGTGAACAGCCTCTGATGGAGAGCCAGGCGGGCTGTGGTGCTGGGGGCCCCCGTGTGCTCTGCTACGGAGCCCGGTGAGAAGGGCTGGGGAGCCCGGTGTGCTGGTCTGTGGTGCTGGGGAACCGTGTGGAAAGGCTGTGCTGGGGAGCGGTGTGAAGAGGCTCTGATGGAGAGCCAGGCGGGCTGTGGTGCTGGGTTATCCCGTGTGCTGTGCTTGGGAGCCCGTTGAGCCTGGCTGGGAAGCCCGGTGCGCTGGGCTGTGGTGCTGGGGAGCCGTGTGGACAGGTTCTGCTGGGGAGAGGGTTGAACAGGCTCTGATGGAGAGCCTGGCGGGCTGTGGTGCTGGGGGCCACCGTGTGCTGTGCTGGGGGGCCCGGTGAGCTGGGCAGGGGAGCCCGGTGTACTGGACTGTGGTGCTGGCCAACCGTGTAGACAGGCTCTGCCTGGGGGCCCCGTGTGCTGTGCTGGGGAGCCCGGTGAGCCTGGCTGGGGAGC
The DNA here is from genome assembly GCA_024666655.1 of Dascyllus trimaculatus. Taxonomy (NCBI): domain Eukaryota; kingdom Metazoa; phylum Chordata; class Actinopteri; family Pomacentridae; genus Dascyllus; species Dascyllus trimaculatus. The sequence continues at coordinate 12,290 of JAMOIN010000055.1, forward strand.
CCGGTGTACTGGGCTGTGCTGCTGGGGAGCCGTGTGGACAGGCTCTGCTGGGGAGTGGTTTGAACAGGCTCTGCAGCAGAGCCAGGCTGGCTGTGGTGCTGGGGGTCCCCGTGTTCCATGCTGGGGAGCCCGTTGAGCCTGGCTGGGGAGCCCGGTGTACTGGGCTGTGCTGCTGGGGAGCCGTGTGGACAGGCTCTGCTGGGGAGTGGTTTGAACAGGCTCTGCTGCAGAGCCAGGCTGGCTGTGGTGCTGGGGGTCCCCGTGTTCCATGCTGGGGAGCCCGTTGAGCCTGGCTGGGGAGCCCGGTGTGCTGGGCAGTGTTGCTGGGGAGCCGTGTGGACAAGCTCTGCTGGGGAGCGGTGTGAACAGGCTCTGATGGAGAGCCAGGCAGGCTGTCATGCTGAGGTCCCCGTGTGCTGTGCTGGGGAGCCCGGTGAGCTGGGCTGCGCATCCCGGTGTGCTGGGCTGTGCTACTGGGGAGCCGTGTAGACAAGCTCTGCTGGGGAGCGGTGTGAACAGGCCCTGATGGAGAGCCAGGCTGGCTGTGGTGCAGGGGAGCCCGGTGAGCTAGGCTGGGGAGCCCGGTGTGATGGGCTGTTCTGTTGGGGAGCCGTGCGGACAGGATCTGCTGGGGAGCGGTGTGAACAGGCTCTGCTGTAGAGCCAGGTGGGCTGTGGTGCTGGGGGGCCCCGTGTGCTGTGCTGGGGAGACCTGTGAGATCGGCTTGGGAGCCCGGTGTGCTGGGCTGTGGTGCTGGGGAGCCGTGTAGACTGGCTTGGCTGGGGAGCGGTTTGAAAAGGCCATGATGCAGAGCCAGGCGGGATGTGGTGCTGGTGGACCCCGTGTGCTGTGCTGGGGAGCCCGGTGAGCTTGGCCGTGGAGCCCGCTGTGCTAGGCGGTGCTGCTGGGGAGCCGTGTGGACAGGGACTGCTGGGGAGTGGTTTGAACAGGCTCTGCTGGGGAGACAGGCGGGCTGTGGTGCTCGGGGGCCCCGTGTGCTGTGCTGGGGAGCCCGTTGAGCCTGGCTGGGGAGCCCGGTGCGCTGGGCTGTGGTGCTGGGGAGCCGTGTGGACAGGTTCTGCTGGGGAGAGGGTTGAACAGGCTCTGCCGGAGAGCCAGGCGGGCCGTGTTGCTGGGGGCCCCCGTTTGCTGTGATGGGGAGCCCGGTGTGCTGGGCTGTGGTGCTTGCGAACCTTGTAGACAGGCTCTGCTGGGGAGCTTTGTGAACAGGCTCTGATGGAGAGCCAGGCGGGCTGTTGTGCTGGGGGGCCCCGTGTGCTGTGCTGGGAAGCCCGGTGAGCTGGGCAGTACTGCTGGTGAGCCGAGTGGACAGGCTCTGTAGGGGAGCCAGGCGGGCATTGGTGCTGGGGGGCCCGGTGTGCTGTGCTGGGGAGCCCGGTGTGCTGGGCTGTGGTGCTGGGGAGCCGTGTAGACAGGCTCTGCTGCGGAGCGGTGTGAACAGGCTCTGATGGAGAGCCAGGCGGGCTGTCGTGCTGGGGGCCCCCGTGTGCTGTGCTAGGGGGCCCGGTGAGCTGGGCGGGGTATCCTGGTGTTCTGTGCTGTGGTGCTGTGGAGCCGTGTGGACAGGCTCTGCTGGGGAGTGGTTTGAAAAGGCTCTGTTGGACAGCCAGGCGGGATGTGGTGCTGGGGGCCCCCGTGTGCTGTGCTGGGGAGCCCGGTGTGCTGTGCTGGGGGCCCCCGTGTGCTGTGCTGGGGAGCCCGGTTAGCTGGGTTGGGGAGCCCGGTGTGCAGGGCTGTGCTGCTGGGGAGCCGTATGGACAGTCTCTCCTGGGAAAAGTTTGAACAGGCTCTGATGGAAAGCCAGGCTTGCTGTGGTGTTGGGGGCCCCCGTGTGCTTTGCTGGGGAGCCCGGTGAGCTGGGCTGGAGAGCCCGGTGTGCTGGGCTGTGCTGCTGGGGAGGCGTGTGGACAGGCTGTGCTGGGGAGCGGTGTGAACAGGCTCTGATGGACAGCCAGGTGGGCTGTGGTGCTGGGGGGCTTTGTGTGCTGTGCTGGGGAGCCCGGTGAGCTGGGCCGGGGAGTCCAGTGTGCTGGGCTGTTCTGCTGGGGAGCCGTGTGGACCGGCTCTGGTTGGGAGTGGTTTGAACAGGCTCTGCTTGAGAACCAGGCGGGCCGTGGTGCTGGGGGCCCCCGTGTGCTGTGCTGGGGGGCCCGGTGAGGTGGGCTGGGGTGACCGGTGTGCTGGGCTCTGCTGCTGGGGAGCTGTGTGGAAAGGCTCTGCTGGCGAGTGGTTTAAACAGGCTCTGCTGGAGAGCCAGGCGGGCTGTGGTGCTGTGGGGCCCCGTGTGCTGTGCAGGGGAGCCCGGTGCTCTGGGCTGTGCTGCTGGTGAGCCGCGTGGACAGGCTCTGCTGGGGAGCGGTGTGAACAGGCTCTGCTGGAGAGCCAGGCGGGCTGTGGTTCTGGGGGGACCCGTGTGCTGTGCTGGGGAGCCCGTTGAGCTGGGCTTCGGAGCCCTGTGTGTTGGGCTGTGGTGCTGGGGAGCCTTGTGGACAGGCTCTGCTGGGGAGTGGTTTGAACAGGGTCTGCTGGATTGCCAGGCGGGTTGTGGTACTGGGGGCCCCCGTGTGTTGTGCTGGGGAGCACGGTGAGCTGGGCTGAGGAGCCCGGTGTGCTGGGTTGTGCTGCTGGGGAGCCTTGTGGACAGGCTCTGCTGGGGAGTGGTTTGAACAGGCTCTGCTTTAGAGCCACTCGGGCTGTGGTGCTGGGGGGGCCGTGTGCTGTGCTGGGGAGCCCGGTGGGCTGGGCCGGGGATCCCGGTGTGCTGGGCTGTGGTTATGGGGATCCGTGTAGAGAGGCTCTGCTGGGGAGCGGTGTGAACAGGCTCTGCTGGAGAGCAAGGTGCGCTGTGTTGCTGGGGGCCCCCGTGTGCTGAGCTGGGGAGCCCGGTGTGCTGGGCTGTGGTGCTGGATTGCCGTGTGGACAGGCTCTGCTGGGGAGTGGTTTGAACAGGCTCTGATGAAGAGCCAGGCGGGCTTTGGTGCTGGGCGGCCCCGTGTGCTGTGCTGGGGAGCCCGGTGTGCTGGGCTGGGGAGCCGCGTGTGCTTGGCTGTTGTGCTGGGGAGCCCGGTGTGCTGGGCTGTGGTGCTGAGGAACCGTGTAGACAGGCTCTGCTATGAGCGGTGTGAACAGGCTCTGATGGAGAGCCAGGCGGGCTGTGGTGCTATGGGGCCCGGTGTGCTGTGCTGGGGAGCCCGGTGAGCTGGGCTGTAGTGCTGGGGAGCCGTGTGGACAGGCTCTGCTTGGGAGCGGTGTGGACAGGCTCTGCTGGACAGCCAGGCGGGCTGTGGTGATGGGGGCCTCCGTGTGCTGTGCTGGGGAGCCCGTTGAGATGGGCTTGGGAGCCCGGTGTGCTGGGCTGTGGTGCTGGGGAGCCGAGTGGACAGGCTCTGTTGGGGAGTGGTTTGAACAGGCTCTGCTGGAGAGCCAGGCGGGCTGAGGTGCTGGGGGCACCCGTGTGCTGTGCTGGGGGCCCCCGTTTGCTGTGATGGGGAGCCCGGTGTACTGGGCTGTGCTGCTGGGGAGCCGTGTGGACAGGCTCTGCTGGGGAGCGGTGTGAAGACGCTCTGCTGGAGCGCCAGGCGGGCTGTGGTGCTGGGGGCCCGCTTGTGCTGTGCTGGGGAGCCCTATGAGCTGGGCTGGGGAGCCCTGTGTGCTGCGCTGTGGTGCTTGCGAACCGTGAAGACATGCTCTGCTGGGGAGCGGTGTGAACAGGCTCTGATGGAAAGCCAGGCTGACTGTGGTGCTGGGGGCCCCTGTGTGCTGTGGTCGGGTGCCCGGTGTGCTGGGCTGTGGTGCTTGCGAACCTTGTAGACAGGCTCTGCTGGGGAGCTTTGTGAACAGGCTCTGATGGACAGCCAGGCGGGTTGTTGTGCTGGGGGGCCCCGTGTGCTGTGCTGGGAAGCCCGGTGAGCTGGGCAGTACTGCTGGTGAGCGGAGTGGACAGGCTCTGCAGGGGAGCCAGGCGGGCATTGGTGCTGGGGGGCCCAGTGTGCTGTGCTGGGGAGCCCGGTGTGATGGGCTGTTCTGTTGGGGAGCCGTGCGGACAGGATCTGCTGGGGAGCCGTGTGGACAGGCTCTGCTGGGGAGTGGTTTGAAATGGCTCTGCTGGAGAGCCAGGCCGGCTGTGGTGCTGAGGGGCCCCGTGTGCTGTGCTGGGGAGCCCCGTGAGCTGGGCTGAGGAGCCCGGTGTGCAAGGCTGTGCTCCTGGGGAGCCGTGTGTACAGGCTCTGCTGGGGAGTGGTTTGAACAGGCTCTGCTGGAGAGCCATGCGGGCTGTGGTGCTGAGGGGCCCCGTGTTCTGTGCTGGGGAGCCCAGTGAGCTGGGCTGGGGAGCCCGGTGTGCTGGGCCGTGCTGCTGGGGAGCCGTGAGAACAGGTTCTGTTGGGGAGTGTTTTGAACAGGCTAAGCTGGAGAGCCAGGCGGGCTGTGGTGCTGGGGGGCCCCTTGTGCTGTGCTGGGGAGCCCGGTGTGCTGGGCTGTGGTGCTGGGGAGCCGTGTGGACAGGCTCTGCTGGGGAGCGGTGTGAACAGGCTAAGCTGGAGAGCCAGGCGGGCTGTGGTGCTGGGGAGCCGTGTAGACAGGGTCTTCTGAGGAGCGGTGTGCTCAGGCTCTGCTGGAGAGCAAGGCGCGCTGTGTTGCTTGGGGCCCCCGTGTGCTGTGCTGGGGAGCCCGGTGAGCTGGGCTGTGACGCTGGGGAGCCGTGTGGACAGGCTCTGCTGGGGAACGGTTTGAACAGGCTCTGCTGGAGAGTCAGGCGGGCTGTGGTGCGGTGTGCTGGGTAGTGCTACTGGGGACCCGTGGAGAAAGGCTCTGCTGGGGAGCGGTTTGAAAAGGCTCTGCTGGAGAGCCAGGCGGGCTGTGGTGCTGGGGGGCCCCGTGTGCTATGCTGGGCCCCCCCGTGTGCTGTACTGGGGAGCCCGGTGAGCTGGGCAGTGCTGCTGGTGAGCCGAGTGGACAGGCTCTGCTGGAGAGCCTGGCGGGCTGTGGTGCTGGGGGCCCCCATGTGCTGTGCTATGGAGCCCGCTGAGCTGGGCAGTGCTTCTGGGGAGCCGTGCATACTGGCTCTTCTGGGGAGCTGTGTGAACAGGCCCGGCTGGAGAGCCAGCCAGGCTGTGGTGCTGGGGGCCCCCGTGTGCTGTGCTGGGGAGCCCGGTGAGCTGGGCTGGGGAACCCGGTGTGCTGGGCTGTGCTGCTGGGGAGCCCAGTGGACAGGCTCTGCTGGGGAGTGGTTTGAACAGGCTCTGATGGAGAGCCAGGCGGGCTGTGGTGGTTGGGGCCCCCGTGTGCTGTACTGGGGAACCCGGCGTGCTGGGCTGTGCTGCTGGGTAGCCGTGTGGACAAGCTCTGCTGGGGAGCGGTCTGAACAGGCTCTGATGGAGAGCCAGGCGGGCTGTCATGCTGAGGGCCCCCGTGTGCTGTGCTGGGGAGCCCGGTGAACTGGGATGCGCAGCCCGGTGTGCTGGGCTGTTCTGCTGGGGAGCTGTGTTGACAGGCTCTGCTTTGGAGCGGTGTAAACAGGCTCTGCTGGAGAGTCAGGGGGGCTGTGGTGCTGGGGGGCCCCGTGTGCTGTGCTTGGGAGCCCTGTGTGCTGGGCTGTAGTGCTGGGGAGCCCTGTGGAAAGGCTCTGCTGGGGAGCGGTGTGAACAGGCTCTGCTGGGGAGCGGAGTGAACAGGCTCTGATGGAGAGCCAGGCGGGCTGTGGTGCTGGGGGCCCCGTGTGCTGTGCTGGGAAGCCCGGTGTGCTGGGCTGTGGTGATGGGGAGCAGTGTGGAACGGCTCTGCTGGGGAGAGGGTTGAACAGGCTCTGATTGAGAGCCAGGCGGGCTGTGGTGCTGGGGGCCCCCCTGAGCTTTGCTGGGGGGCCCGGTGAGCTGGGCTGGGGAGCCCGGTGTACTGGACTGTGGTGCTGGCAAACCGTGTAGACAGGCTCTGCTGGGGGGCCCCGTGTGTTGTGCTGGGGATCCCGGTGTGCTGGGCTGTGGTGCTGGGGGGCCCCGTGTGCTGTGCTGCGGAGCTCGGTGAGATCGGCGGGGGAGGCCAGTGTGCAAGGCTGTGCTGCTGGGGAGCCGTATTGACCGGCTCTGCTTTGGAGTTGTTTGAACAGGCTCTGCTGGAAAGCCAGTCGGGCCGTGTTGCTGGGGGCCCCCGTGTGCTGTGCTGGGTAACCCGGTGTGCTGATCTGTGCTGCTGGGGAGCGGTGTGAACAGGCTCTGATGGAGAGCCAGGCGCGCTGTGTTGCTGGGGGCCCCCGTGTGCTGTGCTGGGGAGCCCGGTGAGCTGGGCTGTGGAGCCCGGTGTTCTGGGCTGTGGTGCTGGATTGCCCTGTGGACAGGCTCTGCTGGCGAGTGGTTTGAACAGGCTCTGATGGAGAGCCAGGCGGGCTGTGGTGCTGGGCGACCCCGTGTGCTTTGCTGGGGAGCCCGGTGTGCTGGGCTGGAGAGCCCCGTGTGCTGGGCTGTGGTGCTGGGGTGCCCGGTGTGCTTGGCTGTGGTGCTGGGGAACCGTGTAGACAGGCTCTGCTTTGGAGCGGTGTAAACAGGCTCTGATGGAGAGCGAGGTGGGCTGTTGTGCTGGGGGGCCCCGTGTTCTGTGCTTGGGAGCCCGTTGAGTTGGGATGTGGAGCCCGGTGTGCTGGGCTGTGGTGCTGGGGAGCCGTGTGCTGTGCTGGGCGGCCCGGTGAGCTGGGCTGGGGAGCCCGGTGTGCTGGGCTGTGGATGCTGGGGAGCCGTGTGGACAGGCTCTGCTGGGGAGCGGCGTGAAAAGGCCATGATGGAGAGCCAGGCGGGCTGTGTTGCTGGGGGCCCCCGTGTGCTGTGCTGTTGAGCCCGGTGTGCTGGGCTGTGGTGCTGGGGGGCCCCGTGTGCTGTGCTGCGGATCCCGGTGAGATCGGCTATGGAGCCCGGTGTGCTGGGCTGTGCTGCTGGGGAGCCGTGTGGACAGGATCTGCTGGGGAGCGGTTTGAACAGGCTCTGATGGAGAGCCAGGCGGGCTGTGCTGCGGTGTGCTGGGCTGTGCTGCTGGGGAGCCGTGTAGACAGGCTCTGCTGGGGAGCCATTCGGGCTGTGATGCTGGGGGGCCCCGTGTGCTGTGCTGGGGAGCCCGGTGAGCTGGGCTGGGGAGCCCGGTGTGCTGGGCTGTGGTGCTGGGGAGCCGTGTAGACAGGCTCTGCTGCGGAGCGCTGTGAACAGGCTCTGATGGAGAGCCAGGCGGGCTGTGGTGCTGGGGGCCCCCGTGTGCTGTGATGCAGAGCCCGTTTAGCTGGGATGTGGAGCCCGGTGTGCTGGGCTGTGGTGCTGGGGAGCACGGTGAGCTGGGCTGTGGTGCTAGGGAGCCGTGTGGACAGGCTCGGCTGGGGAGAGGGTTGAACAGGCTCTGATAGAGAGCCAGGCGGGCTGTGGTTCAGGGGAGCCCGGTGAGCTGTGGTGGGGGCCCCCGTGTGCTGTGCTGGGGAGCCGGGTGAGCATGCCTGTGGAGCCCGGTTTGCTTGGCTGTGGTGCTGGGGATCCGTGTAGACAGGCTCTGCTGCGGAGCTTTGTGAACTGGCTCTGATGGAGAGCCAGGCGGGCTGTGATTCTGGGCGCCCCCGTGTGATGTGTGTAGTGGGCCCGGTGAGGTGGGCTGGGGAGCCCAGTGTTCTGGGCTGTGGTGCAGGGGAGCCGTGTGGACAGGCTCTGCTGGGGAGCGGTGTGAACAGGATTTGATGGAGAGCCAAGCAGCTGTAGTGCTGGGGGGGACCGTGTGCTGTCCTGGGGAGCCCTTTGAGCTTGGCTGGGGAGCCCAGTGTGCTGGGCTGTGGTGCTGGGGAGCCGTGTGGACAGGCTCTGTTGGGGAGTGGTTTGAACAGGCTCTGCTGGTGAGCCAGGCAGGCTGTGGTGCTGGGGGGCCCCGTGTGCTGTGCTGGGGAGCCCGGTGAGCTGGGCTGGGGAGCCCAGTGTGCTGGGCTTTTGTGCTTGGGAGCCGTGTAGACAGGCTCTGCTGCGGAGGGGTGTGAACAGGACCTGATGGAGAGCCAGGCGGGCTGTGGTGCTGTGGGCCCCCGTGAGCTGTGCTCAGGAGCCCGGTGAGCTGGGCTGGGGATCCCTCTGTGCTTTGCTGTGGTGATGGCGAGCCGTGTAGACAGGCTGTGCTTTTGAACGGTGTGAACATGCTCTGATGGAGAGCCAGCCGGGCTGTGGTGCTGGGGGCCCCCGTGTGCTGTACTCGGGAGCCCAGTTAGCTGGGCTTCGGAGCCCAGTGAGCTGGGTTTTGGTGCTGGGAAGCCGTGTGGACAGGCTCTGCTGGGGAGAGGGTTGAACAGACTCTGATGGAGAGCCAGGCGGACTGTTGTGCTGGGTAGCCCCGTGTGCTGTATTGGGGGGGCAAGTGTGCTGTGCTGGGGAGCCCGTTGAGTTGGGCTGGGGAGCCCGGTGTGCTGGGCTTTGGTGCTGTGGAGCCGTGTGGACAGGCTCTGCTGGGGAGAGGGTTGAACAGGTTCTGATGGAGAGCCAGGCGTGCTGTGGTGTAGAGGCCCCGTGTGCTGTGCTGCGGAGCCCGGTGTGTGCTAGGCTGGCATGGTGCTTAGAGCCTGTGGACAGGCTCTGCTGCAGGCCCATTATGAACAGGCTCTGCTGGAGGCCAGGCGGGCTGGTGCTGGGGGGCCCGTGTGCCTTGCTGGAGGAGCCCGGTGACGCGGCTGGGAGCCCGGTGTGCTGGGCTCTGCTGCTGGGAGCCTGTGGACAGGCTCTACTGGGGAGCAATGTGCTCACGCTCTGCTGGAGGCCAGGCGGCCTGCTGGTTCTGGGGGCCCCGATGATGTCCAGTGCTGGGGGAGCCCGGTAAGCAAGCAGGGCTGGGGAGTCAGTAAGCTGGGCTGTGTGCTGCTGGGGAGCCGTGCCCAGACAGGCTGTGCTGCTGGGAGCCGTGAAGACAGGCTCTGCTGGGGGAGCGGTGTGAACAGGCTTTGATGGAGAGCCAGGCGGGCTATGGTGCTGGGGGGGCCCGTGTGCTGTCCTGGGGAGCCCGGTGAGCTGGGCTGGGGAGCCCGGTGTGCTGGGCTGTGGTGCTGGGAGCCGTGTAGACAGGCTCTGCTGGGGTTCGGAGTAAACAGGCTCTGCTGGGAAGAGGGTTGAACAGGCCCTGGCCAGAGTGTAGGCGGGCTGTGTGGTGTAAGGGCTGGCAGTGTGTGGCATGCTGAGGAGCCCGGTGTGCTGGGCTGTGGTGCTGGGAGCCGTGTGGACGGGCTCTGCTGGGGAGCCGTGTGGACAGGCTCTGCTGGGGAGTGGTTTGAACAGTCTCTGCTGGAGAGCCAGGCGGGCTGTGGTGCTGGGGGGCCCTGTGTGCTGTGCTGGGGAGCCCGGTGAGCTGGGCTGGGGAGCCCGGTGTGCTGTGCTGTGGTGCTGGGGAGCCGTGTCGACAGGCTCTGCTCCGGAGCGGTGTGAACAGGCTCTTCTGGAGAGCCCAGGCGGGCTGTGGTGCTGGGGGCCCCCGTGTCCTGTGCTGGGCGGCCCGGTGAGCCGGGCTGAAGAGCCCGGTGTGCTGGCCTGTGGTGCTGGGGAGCTGTGTGGACAGGCTCTGATGGAGAGCCAGGCGGGCTGTGGTGCTGTGGGGCCCCGTGTGCTGTGCTGGGGAGCCCATTGTGCTGGGCTGTGGTGCTGGATTGCCGTGTGGACAGGCTCTGCTGGGGAGTTGTTTCAATAGGCTCTTCTGGGGAGTGGTGTGAACAGGCCATGATGGAGAGCCAGGCGGGATGTGGTGCTGCTGGCCCCCGTGTGCTGTGCTGGGGAGCCCGCTGTGCTAGGCTGTGCTGCTGGGGAGCGGAGTGAACAGGCTCTGCTTGGGAGCGGTGTGAACAGTCTCTGATGGAGAGCCAGGCGAGCTGTGGTGCTGGGGGCACCCGTGTGCTGGGGAGCCCGGTGTGCTGGGCTGTGGTGCTGGGGGCCCAGGTGTGCTGTGCTGCGGAGCACGGTGAGCTGGGCTGGGGAGCCCGGTGGGCTGGGCTATGCTTCTGGGGAGCCGTGTAGAAAGGCTCTGCTGGGAGCGGTGTGAACAGGCACTGCTGGGGAGTGGTTTCAAAAAACTCTGCTGGAGAGCCAGGCGGGCTGTGGTGCTGGGGGGCCCCGTGTGCCATGCTGGGTAGCCCGGTAAGATTGGCTGGGGAGCCCGGTGTGCTTGGCTGTGCTGCTGGGGAGCCCTGTGGACAGGCTCTACTGTGGAGCGGTGATAAAAGGCTCTGCTGGAGAGCCAGGCGGCCTGTGGTTCTTGGGGCCCCCGTGTCCAGTACTGGGGAGCCCGGTTAGCTGGGCTGGGGAGCCCGGTGAGCTGGGCTGTGCTGCTGGGGAGCCGCGTAGACAGGCTCTGCTGGGGAGCGGAGTGAACAGGCTCTGCTGGGGAGCGGTGTGAACAGGCACTGATGGAAAGCCAGGCGGGCTGTGGTTTTGGGGGCCCCCGTGTGCTTTGCTGGGGAGCCCGGTGAGCTGGGCTGGGGAGCCCGGTTTGCTGGGCTGTGCTGCTGGGGAGGCGTGTGGACAGGTTGTGCTGGGGATTGGTTTGAACAGGCTCTGCTGGAGAAACAGGCGGGCTGTGGTGCTGGGGGCCCCGTGTGCTGTGCTGGGGAGCCCGGTGAGCTGTGCTGGGGGCCCCCGTGTGCTGTGCTGGGGAGGCCGGTGTGCTGGGCTGTGGTGCTGGTGAGCCGTGCGGACAGGCTGTGCTAGGGAGCGGTGTGAACAGGCTCTGATGGAGAGCCAGGCGGGCTGTGGTGCTGGGGGCCCCCGTGTGCTGTGCTGGGGGGCCCGGTGAGCTGGGCTGGGGATCCCGGTGTGCTGTGCTGTGGTGCTGGGGAGCTTTGTAGAAAGGCTTTGCTGGGGAGTGGTGTGAACAGGCTCTGCTGGAGAGCCAGTCGGGCTGTGGTGCTGGGGGCTCCCGTGTGCTCTGCTGGGGAGCCCGGTGAGCTGGGCTGTGCTGCTGGGGAGCCGTGTGGACAGGCATCTTCTGCTGAATGGTTTGAACAGGCTCTTCGGTAGAGCCAGGCGGGCTGTGGTGCTGGGGGCCCCCGTGTGCTGTGCTCGGGAGCCCAGTGAGATGGGCTTCGGAGCCCAGAGTGCTGGGCTGTGGTGCTGGGAAGCCGTGTGGACTGGCTCTCATGGGGAGAGGGTTTAACAGGCTCTGATGGAGAGCCAGGCGGGCTGTGGTGCTGGGGGCCCCCGTGTGCTGTGCTGGGGACCCCGGTGTTCTGGGCTTTTCTGCTGGGGAGCCGTGTGGACAAGTTCTGCTGCGGAGCGCTGTGAAATGGCTCTGATGGAGAGCCAGGCAGGCTGTGGTGCTGGTGGGCCCCGTGTGCTGTGCTGGGGAGCCCGGTGAGCATGGCCGGGGAGTCCGGTTTTCTGGGCTGTGCTGCTGGGGAGCAGCGTGGACAGGCTCTGCTGGGGAGGGGTGTGAACAGGCTATGCTGGAGAGCCAGGCGGGCTGTGCTCCTGGGGAGCCGTGTGAACAGGCTCTAATGGAGAGCCAGGCGGGCTCTGGTGCTGGGGAGCCCCGTGTGCTGTGCTCTGGAGCCCGGTGTACTTGGCTGTGCTGCTGGGGAGCCATGTAGACAGGCTCTGCTGGGGAGCAGTGTGAACAGGCTCTGATTGAGAGCCAGGCGGGCTGTGGTGCTGGGGAGCCGTGTGGACAGGCTCTGCTGGGGAGTGGTTTAAACAGTCTCTGCTGGAGAGCCAGGCGGGCTGTGGTGCTGTGGGGCCCGCGTGTGCTGTGCTGTGGAGCCCGGTGAGCTGGGCTGGGGAGCCCGGTGTGCTGGGCTGTGGTGCTGGGTTGCCGTGTAGACCGGCTCTGCTGCGGAGCGATGTGAACAGGCTCTTATGGAGCGCCAGGCGGGCTGTTGTGCTGAGGGGCCCCGTGTGCTGTGCTGGGGAGCCCGGTGAGCTGTGCTGTGGAGCCCGGTGTGCTGGGCTGTGGTGCTGAGGAACCGTGTGGACCTGCTCTGCTTGGGAGTGGTTTGAAAAGGCTCTGCTGGAGAGCCAGGCGGGCTGTGGTGCTGTGGGGCCCGCGTGTGCTGTGCTGTGGAGCCCGGTGAGCTTGGCTGGCGAGCCCGGTGTGCTGGGCTGTGGTGCTGGCCAACCGTGTAGACAGGCTCTGCTGGGGGGCCACGTGTGCTGTGCGGGGGAGCCCGTTGAGCCTGGCTGGGGAGCCCGGCGTGCTGGGCTGTGCTGCTGGGGAGCCGAGTGGACAGGCTCTGCTGCGGAGCGCTGTGAACAGGCTTTGATGGAGAGCCAGGCGGGCTGTGGTTATGGGGGCCCCCGTGTGCTGTGCTGGGGGCCCCCGTGTGCGGTGCTGGGGAGCCTGGTGTGCTGGGCTGTTGTGCTGGGGAGCCGTGTGGACAGGCTCTCCTGGGGAGCGGTTTGAACAGGCTCTGCTGGAGAGCCAGGCGGGCTGTGGTGCAGGGGGGCCCTGTGTGCTTTGCTGGGGGCCCCTGTGTGCTGTGCTGGGGATCCCGGAGTGCTGGGCTGTGGTGCCGGGGAGCCGTGTGGACAGGCTCTGCTGAGGAGAGTTTTGTATAGGCTCTGATGGAGAGCCAGGCTTGCTGTTGTTCTGGGGGCCCCCGTGTGCTGTGATGGGGAGCCCGGTGAGATGGGCTGGGGAGCCTGGTGTGCTGGGCTGTGCTGGTGGGGAGTCGTGTAGACAGGCTTTGCTGGGGAGCGGTGTGAAGAGGCTCTGATGGACAGCCAGGCGGGCTGTGGTGCTGGGGGGCCCCGTGTGCTGTGCTGGGGAGCCCGGTGAGCTGGGCTTTTGTGCTGTGGAGCCGTGTAGACAGGCTGTGCTGGGGAGTGGTTTCAACAGGCTCTGCTGGAGAGCCAGGCAGGCTGTGGTGCTGGGGGGCACCGTGTTCTGTGGTGGGGTGCCCGGTGAGCTGGGCTGTGGAGCCCGGTGTGCTGGACCGTGCTGCTGGGGAGGCGTGTGGACCGGCTCTGCTGGGGAGCGGTGTGAACAGGATCTGATGGAGAGCCAGGTGGGCTGTGGTGCTGGGGGGCCCCCGTTTGCTGTGCTGGGGACCCCGGTGAGCTGGGCGGAGGAGCCCGGTGTGCCGGGCTGTGCTGCTGGGGAGCCGTGTGGACAGGCTCTGCATGGGAGTGGTTTGAACAGGCTCTGATGGAGAGCCAGGCGGCCTGTTGTGCTTGGGGGCCCCGTGTGCTGTGCTGAGGAGCCCGGTGAGCTGGGCTTTTGTGCTGTGGAGCCGTGTAGACAGGCTCTGCTGCCGACGGGTGTGAACAGGCTCTGATGGAGAGCCAGGCGGGCTGTGGTGCTGGGGAGCCCCGTGTGCTGTGCTGGGGAGCCCGGTGTGCTGGGCTGTGGTGCCGGGGGCCCTCGTGTGCTGTGCTAGGGAGCCCGGTGAGCTTGGCTGGGGATCCCGGTGTGCTGGGCTGTGCTGCTGGGGAGCCGTGTGGACAGGCTCTGCTGGGGAGCGGTGTGAACAGGCTCTGATGGAGAGCCAGGTGGGATGTGGTGTTGGGGGGCCCCGTGTGCTGTGCTGGGGAGCCCAGTGAGCTGGGCTGTGGTGCTGGGGAGCCGTGTAGACATGCTCTGCTGGGGAGCGGAGTGAATAGGCTCTGCTGGGGAGCGGTGTGAACAGGCTCTGATGGAGAGCCAGGTGGGCTGTGGTGCTGGGGGGCCCCGTGTGCTGTGCTGGGGAGCCCGGTGTGCTGGGCTGTGGTGCTGGGGGGCTCCGTGTGCTGTGCTGCGGAGCCCGGTGAGATCGGCTATGGAGCCCGGTGTGCTGGGCTGTGCTGCTGGGGAGCCATGTGGACAAGCTCTGCTGGGGAGTTGTTTCAGAAGGCTCTGATGGAGAGCAAGGCGGGCTGTGGTGCTGGGGGGCCCCGTGTGCTGTGCTGGGGAGCCCAGTGTGCTGGGCTGTACCGCTGGGGCGCCGTGTGGACAGGCTCTGCTGGGGAGAGGGTTGAACAGGCTCTGATGGAGAGCTAGGCGGGCTGTGGTTCAGTGGAGCCCGGTGAGCTGTGCTGGGGGCCCCCGTGTGCTGCGCTGGGGAGCCGGGTGAGCAGGCCTGGGGAGCCCGGTGTGCTGGGCTGTGGTGCTGGGGAGCAGCGTGGAAAGGCTCTGCTGGGGAGCGGTGTGAACAGGCTCTGATGGAGCGCCAGGCGGGCTATGGTGTTGGGGGGCCCCGTGTGCTGGGCTGGGGAGCCCGGTGTGCTGGGCTATGCTGCTGGGGAGCCATGTGGACAGGCTCTGCTGGGGAGTGGTTTGAACAGGCTCTGATTGAGAGCCAGGCGGGCTGTGTTGCTGGGGGCCCGCATGTGCTGTGCTGGGGGCGCCCGTGTGCTTTCCTGGAGGGCCCCGTGTGCTGTGCTGGGGAGCCCGTTGAGCTGGGCTGTGGTGCTGGGGAGCCGTGTGGACAGGTTCTGCTGGGGAGCCGTGTGAACAGGCTCTGATGGAGAGCCAGGCGTGCTGTGGTGTTGGGGGCCCCCGTGTGCTTTGCTGGGGGGCCCGGTGAGCTGGGCGGGGGAGCCCGGTGTGCTGGGCTGTGCTGCTGGGGAGGCGTGTTGACAGGCTGTGATGGGGAGTGGTTTGAACAGGCTCTGATGGAGAGCCAGGCGTGCTGTGGTGTTGGGGGCCCCCGTGTGCTTTGCTGGGGAGCCGGGTGAGCAGGGCTGGGGAGCCCGGTGTGCTGGGCTGTGGTGCTGGGGAGCAGCGTGGAATGGCTCTGCTGGGGAGCGTTGTTAACAGGCTCTGATGGAGCGCCAGGCGGGCTGTGGTGCTGGGGGGCCCCGTGTGCTGGGCTGGGGAGCCCGGTGTGCTGGGCTATGCTGCTGGGGAGCCATGTGGACAGGCTCTGCTGGGGCGTGGTTTGAACAGGCCCTGACTGAGAGCCAGGCGGGCTGTGTTGCTGGGGGCCCTCATGTGCTGTGCTGGGGATCCCGGTGTGCTGGGCTGTGGTGCTGGGGAGCCGTCTGGACAGGCTCTGCTGAGGAGAGTTTTGTACAGGCTCTGATGGAGAGCCAGGCGGGCTGTTGTGCTGGGAGGCCCCGTGTGCTGTGCTGGGGGCGCCCGTGTGCTTTCCTGGGGGGCCCCGTGTGCTGTGCTTGGAAGCCCGTTGAGCTGGGCTGTGGTGCTGGGGAGCCGTGTGGACAGGCTCTGCTGAGGAGCGGTGTGGACAGGCTCTGATGGAGAGCCAGGCGGGCTGTGGTGCTGGGGGGCCCCTTGTTCTGTGCTGAGGAGCCCGTTGAGCTGGCCTGGGGAGCCCGGTGTGCTGGGCTGTTGTGCTGGGGAGCCCGGTAGGCTGGGCTGGGGAGCCCGGTGTGCTGGGCTGTGCTGCTGGGGAGCCCTGTGGACAGGCTCTGCTGGGGAGCGGTGTGAACAGGCTCTGATGGAAAGCCAGGCCGGCTGTGGTGTTGGGGGCCCCCGTGTGCTGTGCTTGGGTGCCCGGTGTGCTGGGCTGAGGTGCTGGGGAACCGTGTAGACAGGCTCTGCTGGGGAGCCGAGTGAACAGGCTCTGCTGGGGAGCGGTGTGAACAGTCTCTGATGGAGAGCCAGGCGGGCTGTGGTGCTGGAGGCCCCCGTGTGCTGTGCTGGGGTGCCCGGTTAGCTGGGCTGGGGAGCCCGGTGTCCTATGGTGTGCTGCTGGGGAGCCGTGTGGAAAGGTTCTGCTGAGGAGCGGTGTGAACAGGCTCTGATGGAAAGCCATGCGGGCTGTG
>JAMOIN010001785.1:0-27982 GCA_024666655.1 Dascyllus trimaculatus
ACGTCATGATGCTGCCACCACCGTGCTTCACGTCATGATGCTGCCACCACCGTGCTTCACCTCATGATGCTGCCACCACCGTGCTTCACGTCATGATGCTGCCACCACCGTGCTTCACCTCATGATGCTGCCACCACCGTGCTTTACGTCATGATGCTGCCACCACCGTGTTTCACCTCATGATGCTGCCACCACCGTGCTTCACGTCATGATGCTGCCACCACCGTGCTTCACCTCATGATGCTGCCACCACCGTGCTTCAGGTCATGATGCTGCCACCACCGTGCTTCACGTCATGATGCTGCCACCACCGTGCTTCACATCATGATGCTGCCACCACCGTGTTTCACCTCATGATGCTGCCACCACCGTGCTTCACGTCATGATGCTGCCACCACCGTGCTTCACGTCATGATGCTGCCACCACCATGCTTCACATCATGATGCTGCCACCACCGTGCTTCAGGTCATGATGCTGCCACCACCGTGCTTCACGTCACGATGCTGCCACCACCGTGCTTCACGTCATGATGCTGCCACCACCGTGCTTCACATCACGATGCTGCCACCACCGTGCTTCACGTCATGATGCTGCCACCACCGTGCTTCACATCATGATGCTGCCACCACCGTGCTTCACATCATGATGCTGCCACCACCGTACTTCACATCATGATGCTGCCACCACCATGCTTCAAGTGATGATGCTGCCACCATGCTTCACGTCATGATGCTGCCACCACAAGTGCTTCACATCATGATGCGCCACCACCGTGCTTCACATCATGATGCTGCCACTACCGTGCTTCACCTCATGATGCTGCCACCACCGTGCTTCACATCATGATGCTGCCACCACCGTGCTTCACGTCCATGATGCTGCCACCACCGTGCTTTACGTCATGATGCTGCCACCACCGTGTTTCACCTCATGATGCTGCCACCACCGTGCTTCACGTCATGATGCTGCCACCACCGTGCTTCACCTCATGATGCTGCCACCACCGTGCTTCAGGTCATGATGCTGCCACCACCGTGCTTCACGTCATGATGCTGCCACCACCGTGCTTCACGTCATGATGCTGCCACCATCGTGCTTCACATCATGATGCTGCCACCACCGTGCTTCCACGTCATGATGCTGCCACCATCGTGCTTCACATCATGATGCTGCCACCACCGTGCTTCACGTCATGATGCTGCCGCCACCGTGCTTCACATCATGATGCTGCCACCACCGTGCTTCACGTCATGAAGCTGCCACCACCATTCTTCACATCATGATGCTGCCACCACCGTGCTTCACGTCATGATGCTGCCACCACCGTGCTTCACGTCATGATGCTGCCACCACTGTGCTTCACGTCATGATGCTGCCACCACCGTGCTTCACGTCATGATGCTGCCACCACCATGCTTCACATCATGATGCTGCCACCACCATGCTTCACCTCATGATGCTGCCACCACCATGCTTTGCGTCATGATGCTGCCACCACCGTGCTTCACCTCATGATGCTGCCACCACCATGCTTTGCGTCATGATGCTGCCACCACCGTGCTTCACATCATGATGCTGCCACCACCATGCTTCACATCATGATGCTGCCACCACCATGCTTCATGTCATGATGATGCCACCACCATGCTTCACATCATGATGCTGCCACCACCGTGCTTCACGTCATGATGCTGCCACCACCGTGCTTCATGTCATGATGCTGCCACCACCATGCTTCATCATGATGCTGCCACCACCGTGCTTCACGTCATGATGCTGCCACCACCGTGCTTCAGATCATGATACTGCCACCACCATGCTTCACGTCATGATGCTGCCACCACCATGCTTTACGTCATGATGCTGCCACCACCGTGCTTCACATCATGATGCTGCCACCACCGTGCTTCACATCATGATGCTGCCACCACCGTGCTTCACCTCATGATGCTGCCACCACCGTGCTTCACATCATGATGCTGCCACCACCGTGCTTCACGTCATGATGCTGCCACCACCGTGCTTCAGATCATGATGCTGCCACCACCATGCTTCATCATGATGCTGCCACCACCGTGCTTCACGTCATGATGCTGCCACCACCGTGCTTCAGATCATGATGCTGCCACCACCATGCTTCATCATGATGCTGCCACCACCGTGCTTCACGTCATGATGCTGCCACCACCGTGCTTCAGGTCATGATGCTGCCACCACCGTGCTTCACGTCATGATGCTGCCACCACCGTGCTTCACATCATGATGCTGCCACCACCGTGCTTCACGTCATGATGCTGCCACCACCATGCTTCATCATGATGCTGCCACCACCGTGCTTCACGCCATGATGCTGCCACCACCGTGCTTCACGTCATGATGCTGCCACCACCGTGCTTCACGTCATGATGCTGCCACCACCGTGCTTCAGATCATGATGCTGCCACCACCATGCTTCACGTCATGATGCTGCCACCACCATGCTTTACGTCATGATGCTGCCACCACCGTGCTTCACATCATGATGCTGCCACCGCCGTGCTTCACATGATGCTGCCACCACCGTGCTTCACATCATGATGCTGCCACCGCCGTGCTTCACAGTGGGTGAGTTTTAGGCAGCTGTTCAGAATGTTATGCCTGATCAATGTATGTTGCAATACTTCACATCACTATACTTTGCTGCAACACGTTACATCACCATACTTTAGATTTCACTACTTTATGTCGCATTAATTTATGTCACAACTCCAAGTTGCAACAGCTATGATGCAACACTGCATTACATCACAATCCTGTATCTCGAAATATTCTGTCGATATGCTTTAATCACTACTGCAGTACCTTCTGTTGCTGTACTTTATGTCACCCTTGACTTAAAGTACGTTGCACTATTTTATGTTCCAACTTCACATTGCAGTAGTTACGTCGCATTGCCTTCCGCTGCATTACTCTACATTACTCTACATTGCCAGACTTTCTGCTGCATTTCCTCCATTGTACTGCTTCATGCTGTTTTTGTGACGTTGTGATTCTGTTCATCCCTCTGGATCGCATCACTTTGTCTCTTCACTCGATGCTGCATCACTTTGGTTCCTTATTATCAGCTTGTCGTCCTGTCAGGTCGACTCTATGTTGTATTTCAAGTCTTTGCTGAGTTTATTTGTGTTCCTCTGCTTCACTCTGATCTACTTAAAGTCAAATAAAGGTTTGTTTTCTTTGTTGAACCTTTAAAAGGCTCCGTAGTTTCTGTTCTAAATCGTAATGTTTCATCTCCTCTGAGGTTCAACGCAGCTTTATTGAGTATTTCCTCCTTTTCACTGCAGACAGAGGAGCTGCTGAGTCTGACTGAGGATATTTCACCGTCTTCCTCTGGGCTGGAGGCCGATTCGTCTCCGATATGAAGCTTGTTTCGTCTGTAAACTACAGATTGTTTCCACATGTAATATGCAGAAACGTTCCCGCAGGAGGTTTCATCTGCAGTTTAATTTAGTTTGTGTGTTCTGCAGCCTCCTCACATGCAGATTTTATCAGCGCCGTTATTAATTAATGCTCCGACGCTGCTGAATAGATTAACGCTGCTGTTCGTCATCAGTAACTTAGAGCTTTAATTTCACAGGTAGAAGCTTATTAACATCTGCTCCCAGGGACGCTTAAACCAGAGCAGAGAAGCGTCTCTTAGATCCACTCACAGGTTTTATTTCTTCATATTCGCTGTGTTCATTAGCAGCAGATTAGTCCGTGAGCACGACTTCATGTTTGTTTCGGCTCATTAAGCTTTTAAAGCTCGTCTCTGTTCTACGACCGAACAGCTCGCAGAAATTCCCAGAACTTCATCGGAGCTTTGGTTTGGTTTGAAATGTGTCACTGAGCTGCTGGATGGAGGGAAACTGGAGAAACGGTGAATCTAAACCCACGGCTGAGTTCAACCCTTCAGGACTGTTTCTGTCATATTCAGACGAGAACCAACATTCATGAAATGTCCCATCATTTCCAGACATCAGAAACTGTTTGCTGCACCTGGATGAACGTCACGTATATTTCAGGTTCTAATGTGAGTCAGACAGTCGTGTTCTTGTGGTTGTTGCACAAAGCTGCAGAGTTTTTCAGCAGATTCAGGACAAACTAAAGAGTTTTAAAGCCTCCATCAGCTGTTGGACGACAATCCTCCTCTTAGTTTTCACCATAAAGACACTGAAATCTTAAAAAACAACACAAAATGCCCAGAAAGAAACAGACTTGTTATCAAGAGATGCAAAATGAACAGAGAGAAACAGAAAAAGAGATCAAAACTCTGAAAGAGACAAAATGAAAGACAAAAAGAAAAGATGCAAACCTCGGCTGCAAAAACGGCTCAAAAACAACAGCAAAGAGACACAAAACAACAAAAAAGAGCCAAACGAAGGTTAATAGAGACAAACTCACTGCAGAGACGAGGAAATGATGTAAAACGAACAGACAGAGAGAAAAACTTCCAACAGGACAAAGTGAAAACGACCAGATAAAAAGGCGAAACAGCTGCAAAGACGAGACGCAAAACCACCAGAAAACAACCAGAAAAGAAAAGACAAACTGTTCAATCAGACGAAGAAGCACAAAAGAAACACAGAGAGACTCAAAACCAACACAGAAAAGAGACAGAGGCATTAAAAGAGACTCAAAATGAGCAAAAAATAGATGCAAAACTACTAGAAAATGACCAGAAACAGACCAAAACATTAAGAAGAGACTGAAAACAAAAGAGACAAATCGGTTCTAAAAGGATGAAGAGACACAAAATAAACACCAAACATGTAAAAGCTTCTCTGGACTCAGTCAGATTTTATAATAATGAACTGAATTGAGTTCTGGAGTTCCTCAGGGATCAATGCTGGATCCTCTTTTCTTTCATTTTACTTTCAAATATTCAAACATCACGTTTGTTCTTTATAGAGATTTTACTGTGAAGCGCTAAAAAGCAGGTAAACAAACTTTATGATGGTGGAAAACAAACCAACACAAACTGTTCTTGGTCTCTTTTACAGACTTTTTAACAGCCAGAATGTTTTCCAACAGAGTCTGTAGTTAAAATAATGAAAGTAAAGCAGAGAAAACAGACGTTTCTGTGTTTATATCATCTAAAATGAGGTTTGGAGTTCCTCAGGGATCAATGCTGGATCCTCTTTTCTTTTTATTTCACTGTTTATTAGCACAAATGTTTTGCCACATGCAGAAGAAAAACTACAGTGAAATTACTTTTTTATTTTGTGAAATAGTTAAAAACATTTGATAAAGGACATTTTGTCACATTTTTCTTATTTTATGTCTTGTTTTGATCATTTTGTGTCCAGTTTTAGTCATTTAATGCCTCATTTTTCTCTTTATCGGTCTCATTTTTCTGCTTTTGTGTCTCATTTTTCTTGTTTTAGTCATTTAGTATCCTGTTTTTTTGGTTCATAAATGGGTTTTATAGTTTCGTATCTCATTTTTCATCACTTTGTGTTTCGTTTTGTCTTGTTTATTTTGTTCATATCTGCGTCTTGCTTCTGCTTTTTCTTCTTCTCTGTGTTCGGTTTCTCCTCTTCCCTTGTTCTGAGTCCTGGTTTTCTTGTTTTGCGGATGTCTGTTTGTGCTGTGTGTCTTGTTTTGGTCGTTTTATGTCTCATTTCATTCAGAGAAAAGACACAAAATAAACACAAAAGGGAGAAAAACCAGCTGCAGACAGGATAAAAACACCACAAAATGATGCTAAATTAGGAAAAAGAGACCAAAAACTAGAGATAAACCTCCACCATCAAAGAAAACGCTGCTTTAAACTTTAAACATTTTACAGTTATTTCTGAGCATTTACAGCTTTACATGTCCTTTTACAGCATTAAAATAAAGAGCTAAATGTTAAAGGTCAGTGAAGGATCATTTGTTGAACAGCTAAATAACAACGACTCTGTGGACTTTCTACGTTAAAAACTTCATAAAACCAACTTTCCTTTTCATTTTTTGACTTCTGAAATCGACCAGCGGTTCTGATCCGATCCTCTGCTTCAGCCTGATGATTAAACCGATCAGCTGTGAGGTGGAGACGGTTCAGACGATGATGACGCCTCGTTAGCAGCTCGAACGTTCGACATGAAGCTCCGTGAATTGATCCCTGAACATTCCTTTAATGGGAGCTCGTCTCGTCCCGATAACGAAGCCGATCGGCTCGCAGCAAACTTTTAATCAACTCTTCTCTATCAGAGCCGAGAGCTGAGACTCCTTCATCATCATCTTCATCGTCTTCATCTCCAATTAGAGGAAGTCAGAATTAATCAGAGGTCATTAGGATCTGCAGAGGAAGAGGTCCTGGTTCATGTGGATGAGGTCCAGCATGGAGGATCCCAGAGTTAATGTGAGGAAATGATTTTAAATGAGTCCTAAACGACAAAAACAAACATCTGAAACACCTGAAACAGAGTCACAGGTGAGAACAGACGTTTTCATCAACAGCAAAACTACTTCTAATGTCTTCATCTCTATAAGAACATGATTCTGTGGACAGCAGGTCAAACTTCAGTGCTTCAGAGTTAAAACCTAAAACCCTCATCGAGGTTTAAAATCTGTTCGTCTCCAGTTTTCAGATTCTTCCAGCTTCAGGCTGTTTTTCTCTTTTAAAGCAGAATAAACATGAATGAGATGTAAAGGCAGCAGAGTTTTATCAACGATCAGCTCCGTCTTCGATTCCCTTTAACTCTGATCCATCGACTGGCAGCAGATAAAAGTGATGATGAACAGATCAGGACGGAAAATCAACTGAAGACGCAGAAACCCACAAAACAAGATGCAAAGTAAATACAAACAGACGGAAGCCAAGCACAAAGAAACAAAACACAACTACAGAAGGAAAAACAGCTGCAGATAAGATGCAAAACTACAATAATAAGATGCAAAACTACAACACGCTGCAGACAGAACCAGAACCAGAACCAGTTCCATCGTCCTGATATTAATCAGCTGACACACATTTTCATTTTCCTCCAGTCTGAAAGTTTAAACTGCAGCTTGTTTAGTTTATTTCAGGCTACAGAGGAAAGAATCCAAAGAACCTCAAACTGCTGCCAGAACCAATCAGAACCAATCAGATCAACCAGAACCAACCAGAACCAACCAGAACCAATCAGAACCACCGGAGCTGCTGCTTGTTTCTCCTGCAGCTTATCAGTCGCTGCTCTGAAGCTCCTGAACTGCTGCAGCTTCTCCAGAATTCAGAAATTAAATTTGGGGATTAAAGGAGGAAATAGGATTAGGATGTTATTTCACACAGACGGAGGAATCCTCCCAAAGAGTCGACTGTCAGTCAGAGAGGAGGACAAAGGAGGAGGAGGAGGAGGAGAAAAGGCCTTCTGGAGGAAAGTTCTGAGGTCAGATGGAACAAAGACTGAGGAGAGAAGGTGAGGCCTTCAACCCCAACAACACCAGACCTACCATCAGCATGGAGGTGGCAGCATCATGCTCTGTGGAACTGGAGCTTCACACAAAGTCAATGGAACAATGAAGGAGGAGGATCAGAACCTAAAACCATCAGCAGAAGGTTGATCTGGGACACAGCTGGATGTTCCAACCAGACAATGAGCCCAAACACATCAAAGTGGTGAAGAAATGGTTCCATCAGGCTGGAATGAAGGTTCTAGACTGGTCCCCCCAAAGTCCTGACTTAGACCATCAAGAACCTGAAGAAACCAGTCTGAGTCATGGAGACGACACATTTAGTTGGACTGAACCGGTTCTGACCAGAGGGGTCAAAGAGAAACCAGTAACGGACCAGTTTAACCAGACATGAACGTTAATGTTTGGATATTTATGATCCAGAAGACCTTTAATAATCTATGAAAGAACCAAAAAATGACAGGTCCCCCTTCTCCACCAAGAAGAACCAGGTCCTAGTTCTGGTTCTTAGTTGGTTCTAATCTGGTTCCTCCTAACAACCTGTTTGGAGCCCAGTTGGAGCCATTGGGTCACCATAAAACCACTACGCTAGCATCCATTACATAGCAGTTAAACAAAGGCAGTAAGTTGATGATAATATCTATGTTTATCTCTATAGATGGTCTTAAGGCTGATTGTGAGGCGGAGGTCCTCCTGTTGCCTGGACACATCCGTGATCACGCTACTGGTGGGACACAACTGTAGCGGATTTCAGGTCAACAGTTTGTGCTAAACTTCCGTGTGTCCCGGGAGTCATTCCAATACATGTGTGATGGGACCAGGGACGTCCTGGAGAACAAGGACACTAATTAGCGCTTGTGTGTCCCTTTCCACCGTTGATGGTTGGTCACCATAACCCCGCCCCCAGCCCCTGACGTACTCGGTGCTTAGCTCTGGACCAGCAAAGAGTTGGTGCTTGCTGAGCTCCAGTTTATAGAACCTGGAGTCGATGCTTAGGTGGTGGAAACACAAAGAAGTGGAGCTAAGTCAGGCTCTGGGTCTGGACTAGACCTGGAACCAGCTCAGTGGTTCATGTTTCAATGGTTCCATCATAAACTGAGAGTCACTGGAGACTCAAACATCGACTTTATAGGGATGAACTTTAGTTTATTCTGCAGAAAAGATCAAACTTAGACAGAAAAGTTCACGTCTGAACAGAATCAGAACCAGGTTTATTGTTAGAAACAGTCTTGGTCTGTTGAGGTTCGGTGCTGTTCGTTGTGTTTACGGTTGGATCGTCTCTTTTAGCTCCTCTTGTTTTCGTCCTTCTGCTCTGAATTTACAGTTTCTTCTGTTTTTACTGGACGTTGAAGCTTTTATCCTCCATCCATCTCCTCTGTCCTTTAAAGCAGCTCAGCCTCGAAGCCTCGGTCCGGAGACGTCAGAGGAGCATAAATCTGATCCGACAGCGGAGACAGTAAAGCTCCATTCATGTTTTCTGCTGTAAATAAATAAAAGCCGCCTTCAGGCCGAAGCTTCCCCCATCCATCATCGTCCTCATCAAGCCGTCAGTCAGCAGGACGACGGCTGTAAATCTGAACCTCGTCCTCCTGGAGACCATAAATCTGACCTGGAGCTCTTCAACCTGCTGCTGTCAGGACCTCAGGCTGGATCTGGACTCAGAAACCTGGAGTCTGAACGTCTGAATCCAAGAAAAGCTTCTGTTTTATCACTAATGAATGAAGCTTTAGAGTGAAAATAATGATCAAATAATGAGCTTTTATCTTCTTGTCGTCCTCTAATGTTGTTGCTTTCTCTGTTTGTGTGTCGACATAACAGCTTATTGTTACTGAGGCCTCTGTACACTGTAAAAAATGAAGTGTTTTTTATTAGGTGCCTGTTCAATAGCTAATCAGCCAATCACATGGCTGCAACTCAACGCATTTAGACATGTAGACGTGGTCCAGACGACCTGCTGGAGTCCAAACCAAGCATCAGAACGGAGAAGAAAGGGGGTTTAAGGGGCTTCAACGTGGCATGGTTGTTGGTCTGAGTCTACTGGGGTCTACAGAGGACGGTAGAGGTCAGAGGAGGATGGTCAGACTGGTTGGAGATGATAGAAAGGCAGCAGGAACTCAACCAAGGAATGCAGAACACCATCTCTGAACCACAACAACCTTGGAGAAGATGGGCTACAGCAGCAGAAGACCACACCGGGGGCCACTCCTGTCAGCTAAGACCAGGAAACTGAGGCTACGATTCACACAGGCTCACCACAACTGGACAGTAGAAGATGGAGAAACGCTGCCTGGTCTGATGAGTCTCCATTTCAGCTGAACATTCAGATGGTAGGTCAGAACAACATGAAAGCATGGATCCATCCTGCCTTGGATCAACGGTTCAGGCTGCTGCTGGTGGTCTAATGGTGTGGGGGGTGTTTTCTTAGTACCAACTGGTTTAAACTCCACAGCCTACCTGAGTGTTGCTGCTGACCATGTCCATCCCTTTATGACCACAGTGGACCATCTTCTGATGCTACTTCCAGCAGGATAAAGCTCCATGTCTCAAAGCTCAGATCGTCTCCAACTGGTTTCTAGAACATGACGATGAGTTCTCTGGACTCCAACGGCCTCCACAGTCACCAGATCTCAGTCCAGTAGAGCTCCTTTGGGATGTGGTGGAACGGGAGGTTGGCATCATGGATGTGTGATGTCATCATGTCAACATGGACCAGAACCTCTGAGGAACGTCTCCAACACCTCGTTTAAAGGACGCCACCAAGGATTAAGGCAGTTCACAGGAGAAGGTCTGCATCTTTACCAACAGTAATTCCTCATATTGCAGATTTTTGCTGTTTGTTGAAAGAAAAAATTAAAATTAAAAAATTAAAAGACGATAAATAAACGGTCACTTTGTTAAATTACAGATAATATCCAGTAAAATATCAGAAAAACTCTTGATTTACTTGTTAACTTTAAAGAATCTGTCAATAATGTTCACGTCAAAAATCTATATTTTTCTTGCATATGTATATAATTATATATATTATATCTATATTTTATTATATATAATTGTAATCTATATTTTATTATATATAATTATCATTATATACAATAAAAATTATATGTTTTTATTGTATATATATATATATATATATACAGTTGTGTGCGAAAGTCAGGGCACCCCTTTAAAAACAGCATATTTTATATATTAAAAAATTAATATCCATATTTATAGTCTTTCTGGGATATGGGAAAAAAAGACAATATTATCAGGAAACATTAATGCATAGTTACATTTTATTTTATAACTTGAACAAAATTACAAAAATAAAAAACATCATTTTGGCCTGTGCAAAAGTCGGGGCACCCTGAGAGTTTCAATGTGTCAGATTCTTTTAACAAGTTCAGACCTTTACCAGCTCATTAGTCCTGAAGCATGTGTCAACAATTGTCATTAGGGAGCGCCAGCTGGTGTGTATTTCAGGGTTTCTTAAATATGGCGACTCCACAAACCTGTGCAAACAACAGCAATCATGGGTTCCTCTAAGAAGCTAAGTAAGACAGAAAAAATGAAAGTTATTGATGCCCACAATGCCGGGGAGGGCTACAAGAAGATAGCAAAACGTTTTCAGCTTGCAGTTTCCACAGTGCGAGGTATAATTAAGAGATGGCAGGTGAGGGGAACTGTGGAGGTCAAGATGAGACCTGGAAGACCAAGGAAACTCTCGGACAGAACAGCTCGTAGGCTGGTCAGAAAGGTAAATCAAAACCCACATTTGACGTCAAAAGACCTGCAGGAAGATTTAGCAGACTCAGGAGTGGTAGTGCACCCGTCCACTGTGCGGCGATACTTGCACAAACAAGACCTTCATGGAAGAGTCTGCAGAAGAAAACCTTACCTCCGTCCTCATCATAAAATACAACGTCAAAAATATGCAACAGAACATGTACAGAAGCCTGATGACTTTTGGAAACAAGTGCTGTGGACTGATGAAGTTAAAATAGAACTCTTTGGCCACAATAAGCAAAGGTATGTTTGGAGAAAAAAAGGAGCAGCATTTCATGAAAAGAACACCTTGCCAACTGTTAAATATGGGGGTGGATCCATCATGCTTTGGGGTTGTGTTGCAGCCAGTGGGACAGGAAGCATTGCTCGGGTGGAGGGAAGAATGGATTCCATTAAATACCAGCAAATTCTGGAGGCAAATATCACAGCATCTGTAAAAAAGCTGAAGCTGAAAAGAGGATGGCTTCTACAACAGGATAATGATCCAAAACATACTTCAAAATCCACCATGGACTACCTCAAGAAACGCAAGCTGAAGGTTTTGGAATGGCCTTCACAGTCTCCAGACTTAAACATAATTGAAAATCTGTGGGTAGATCTTAAAAGAGCTGTGCATGCAAGACGACCCAAGAATATTGCAGAACTGGAAGCCTTTTGCAAGGAAGAATGGGGGAAAATCCCAAATGATAGAATCCAGAGACTTGTCGTTGGCTATAAAAAGCGTTTAGAAGCTGTGATATCTGCCAGAGGGGGTCTTACTAAGTACTGAAGGTACTGACGCTGTAGGGTGCCCCGACTTTTGCACAGGCCAAAATGATGTTTTTTGTTTTTGTAATTTTGTTCAAGTTATAAAATAAAATGTAACTATGCATTAATGTTTCCTGATAATATTGTCTTTTTTTCCCATATCCCAGAGAGACTATAAATATGGATATTAATTTTTTAATATATAAAATATGCTGTTTTTAAAGGGGTGCCCTGACTTTCGCACACAACTGTATATATATTTATATATATATATATATATATAATTATAATCTATATTTTATTATGTATAATTATAATCCATATTTTTATTGCATATATATATATATATATATAATTATAATTTATATTTTATTATATATATTTATCATCTATATTTTATTGTATATAATCATAATCTATATTTTTTTTTACAAATGATACATTTTTCTTTTACATTTGACCATAACTTTTCTCCTTTTCGTTCTTTTTAAATTATTTTTATCTTTATTTCTTTTATTTTTTTAATCCTTTTCCTTCCAGTCTGAATGTTTTTAACGTGTTAAATCATCTCCTTAAACGTGTCGTCCTGGTAGATTTAAAGGTTTAAACGTGACCTCAGACTCTAAACTCGACTGATGGAGGAGCTTCGATGAGTCTCTGGACCTTCTGTTGTCTGGCTGCCAATTGATCGTATTGATCGATCGGAAGCTGATTTGAGTCTTCCCGTGGCTCCTGATCGATCGCTGATCTTCAGAGGGTCTGTTTGAACCGTCCTGAGTTATTCTGGGATGCGGAGTTTATTTGTGGCTCTCGCTGCTTTTTAAAGCTGCTTTCTGTCTAATGAGACTTTCATCTATTTCAGGAGGCAGAAGAGAAGCGAGGCCAAAACACAGACGGAAATATTCAAACAACAAGCGGCCGTTTGTTTCTGGCCTTAAACTGTCTGATAAACCGATGAGTCACAGCGACCAGCAGCCGTCTGGAGGATGAGGAGGACGAAGGAGCCTCCACCTCCGGTCAGACCACAGCAGAGTTTACAGAGTTTACAGCCGAGACGACGACGACGACGACGACGACGACGACGACGACGACAAAGAGCCCCCGGAGGAAGAAGTTTAAAGATGGAGATGAGTTTCAGTAAACCTGACTCAGACCAGGGATCAGGAAGTAAAGAGGAAAGTTTACTGAGGCGACGAGTCCAGAAGAGCAGCTGGGTTAGACGACGTCATAGACTGGAGTTAGACTGGGTTTAAACTGGAGTTAGACTGGAGTTAGACTGGAGTTAGACTGGAGTTAGACTGGGTTTAAACTGGGTTTACACTGGAGTTATACTGGGTTTAAACTGGAGTTAGACTGGGTTTACACTGGAGTTAAACTGGGTTTACACTGGAGTTATACTGGGTTTAAACTGGAGTTATACTGGGTTTACACTGGAGTTAAACTGGGTTTACACTGGAGTTAGACTGGGTTTACACTGGAGTTAGACTGGAGTTAGACTGGAGTTAAACTGGAGTTAAACTGGAGTTAAACTGGGTTTACACTGGAGTTATACTGGGTTTAAACTGGGTTTACACTGGAGTTAGACTGGGTTTAAACTGGTTTCAAACTGGAGTTAGACTGGGTTTAAACTGGGTTTACACTGGAGTTAAACTGGGTTTAAACTGGGTTTAAACTGGAGTTAGACTGGAGTTTAAACTGGATTTAGTCTGGATTAACACTGGTTATATACTGGATTCAGACTGGTTTTAAACTGGGTTTATACTGGCTTTAGACTGGATTGAAACTGGGTTTACACTGGGTTTATACTGGTTTTAGAATTGGTTTTTGATCTGGTTTTATGCTCTTGTAAACCGGCTTTGAATTTTATCTGTACTGGTTTTAAACTGGTTTCAGACCAGATTTCGACATAGTTCTAAACTAGTTCTGGACAGATTGTAGACATAATTTCAGACCAGTTAAAACCGGAGTCTTGGACTGGATTTTAATCTGGTTTTAAACCTTATCTGGTTAACTGGTCTCAGACTGGTCTCAGACTGGTTCTGGACAGATTTTAGACATCATTTTAGACCAGTTAAAACCAGAGTCTTGGACTGGATTTTAATCTGGTTATAGACCTAATCTGGTTAACTGGTCTCAGACTGGTTAGACTGGTTTGCGGATGTACAGCGGTGCATCATCTGCATAAAGGTTTCACCAACTGTGAACCAACAGATCCAATTAGTTCCACAAGTCTGTTAACAGGACAGTGAAGTTTCAGTCAACTGCTAGTTTACTGTCTGGACAGGAACACTGTAAAAATACATTCGGTATTTATTTCAGTAGCTGGTGGAGACCAAAAACAGAGCTCAAAGACAGCGGATGCTAACGTTGCTCTGTGGCTACTAGATGTGACAGCAGGTAGCAGGTAGCTAACATGTAAGCCATGCCAGTCTTCTAACCAACCGTTGTGGTGTTAGTCCTTCATCTGTCTTTAGATGATAAACTGGTCAGATATTTGTTTCGGTAGCTGGTGGAGACCAAACACGGAGCTAGAAGATGGTGAATATTGGAAATCCTGGACTCCACCTGGATGATGATGTTTGTGCAGGAAGTTCTGAGGTGTAACTGTGAACCACACATTCTTCTATCAGCGTCCTTAAAAACTCAAACGCTTGTCGTCATTTCTTTGGAGAAAAGCTTTGAGCTGGGATCTGGGGCTGGTTTTAAACCGTAGACCTGATTTGGTCCTGGTTCTTCATTACCTACAGGTGAGTCCGTCCCAGGTGATCCCGCTCAGTGCTGGATCCAGAGATTAGAACGTTGAGATGAGGTGTGTTGGAGATTCCAGACGTCGTTGGTTCCTCTGACGGTGAAGCCTGGATCCTCTGAGCCACTTTGAGGACCGTGGAGATGAAACCTGACCTGTACCTGGTGTTTCTGCTTCCTCCTGTAGGTCAGGAGTTTGCTGGTCCAGATGTTCTGCTGAGCGTCTCTGATGTCTTCTGACTGTTTGAGCCTGAAACATCTGGAATCAGCCGCATGTTAAAATCAGCAGCTGGACGTTCAGCTGTCGGACTGAGGATCGGCCTCATCAGGTGACGTCATCGTGTGAAACCTGCTGAGTTCAGGACGTCTGAGTGAAACAACCTGAGTCACAGAAACACCTGAACAGCTGGAGGCTCGGAGCTGCAGCACATCAGAACCTGTTACCGAGGCTGATCCTGATTGGTCGGACGTGAAGAGAGAATGAAAGCAGGCGAAGAGGAAAACCTGAAGACAGACTGACGGGACGAAGTGAGAATGAAGAGCTGCTGAACAGACAAGTGGATACCAGGGTTTAACTCATTCAGCCAGTGGAGAGCTGGTTTAGACTGGTTTAACTGGGTTTAACTGGGTTTAAACTGGAGTTAAACTGGGTTTAAACTGGGTTTAACTGGGTTTAACTGGGTTTAAACTGGAGTTAAACTGGGTTTAGACTGGGTTTAACTGGGTTTAAATGGGTTTAACTGGGTTTACTGGGTTTAACTGGGTTTAACTGGGTTTAACTGGGTTTAACTGGATTTAAACTGGTTTTAACTGGGTTTAACTGGACTTAGACTGGTTTAGACTTGGTTTAACTGGGTTTACCTGGATTTAAACTGGTTTTTCAATTCAATTCAGTTTTATTTATATAGCGCATATTTACAACACAGGTCGTCACAAAGCGCTTAACATTGTAAGAAAGAACAGGAAACAGTAAAACAGGAAACAGAAAACCCAACAATCCAAAGTTGCTTTTGGATTCCCTATGAGCAAGCAGTCAGCGACGGTGGGAAGGAACCAAAAACCCCCCATGGTAGGGAAGGGGGGAAAAAAAAACCTCCGACAGAACCAGGCTCAGGGAGGGAGGACATCTGCCTCGACCGGTGGGTTGGGAGTGGGGAAGAGGAGGGAGGGAGGGATAGTAGGAGAGGTTGGGGTAGGGGTTGGAGGTGGTGAGGCCAGTGGCTGCAGATCAGGGACGTTGAGCTCCAGATCAGGGACGTTGAGCTCCAGATCAGGGGTGTTGAGCTCCAGATCAGGGACGTTGAGCTCAAGACCAGGGACGTTGAGCTCCAGATCAGGGACGTTGAGCTCCAGATCAGGGACGTTGAGCTCCAGACCAGGGACGTTGAGCTCCAGATCCTCCAGATCAGGGACGTTGAGCTCCAGATCAGGGACGTTGAGCTCCAGACCAGGGACGTTGAGCTCCAGACCAGGGACGTTGAGCTCCAGACCAGGGACGTTGAGCTCCAGATCAGGGACGTTGAGCTCCAGATCAGAGACGTTGAGCTCCAGATCAGGGACGTTGAGCTCCAGATCAGGGACGTTGAGCTCCAGATCCAGGGATGTTGAGCTCCAGATCAGGGATGTTGAGCTCCAGATCAGGGACGTTGAGCTCCAGATCCAGGGACGTTGAGCTCCAGATCAGGGACGTTGAGCTCCAGATCAGAGACGATCAGCTCCAGATCAGGGACGTTGAGCTCCAGATCAGGGACGTTGAGCTCCAGATCCAGGGACGTTGAGCTCCAGATCAGGGACGTTGAGCTCCAGATCAGGGACGTTGAGCTCCAGATCAGGGACGTTGAGCTCCAGATCAGGGACGTTGAGCTCCAGATCAGGGACGTTGAGCTCCAGATCAGGGACGTTGAGCTCCAGATCAGGGACGTTGAGCTCCAGATCAGGGACGTTGAGCTCCAGATCAGGGATGTTGAGCTCCAGATCAGGGACGTTGAGCTCCAGATCAGGGACGTTGAGCTCCAGATCAGGGACGTTGAGCTCCAGATCAGGGACGTTGAGCTCCAGATCAGGGACGTTGAGCTCCAGATCAGGGACGTTGAGCTCCAGATCAGGGACGTTGAGCTCCAGATCAGGGACGTTGAGCTCCAGATCAGGGATGTTGAGCTCCAGATCAGGGACGTTGAGCTCCAGATCAGGGACGTTGAGCTCCAGATCAGGGGTGTTGAGCTCCAGATCAGGGACGTTGAGCTCCAGACGTTGAGCTCCAGATCAGGGACGTTGAGCTCCAGATCAGGGACGTTGAGCTCCAGATCAGGGACGTTGAGCTCCAGATCAGGGACGTTGAGCTCCAGATCAGGGACGTTGAGCTCCAGATCAGGGACGTTGAGCTCCAGATCAGGGACGTTGAGCTCCAGATCAGGGACGTTGAGCTCCAGACCAGGGATGTTGAGCTCCAGATCAGGGACGTTGAGCTCCAGATCAGGGACGTTGAGCTCCAGATCAGGGACGTTGAGCTCCAGATCAGGGACGTTGAGCTCCAGATCAGGGACGTTGAGCTCCAGATCAGGGACGTTGAGCTCCAGATCAGGGACGTTGAGCTCCAGATCAGGGACGTTGAGCTCCAGATCAGGGACGTTGAGCTCCAGACCAGGGACGTTGAGCTCCAGATCAGGGATGTTGAGCTCCAGATCAGGGACGTTGAGCTCCAGATCAGGGACGTTGAGCTCCAGATCAGGGACGTTGAGCTCCAGACCAGGGACGTTGAGCTCCAGATCAGGGACGTTGAGCTCCAGATCAGGGACGTTGAGCTCCAGACCAGGGACGTCCACGGAGAGAACAAGCAGGACACAGAACCTCGGGGGGGAAACATAGGTTAGTCATATGTAATGGTGATATATGACAGTACAGAAAGGAGAGGAGAGGAGAGGAGCCCAGTGCATCATGTGAGTCCCCCAGCAGTCTAAACCTATGGCAGCTTAACTAAGGGACAGATCAGGTGGTCCTGAGCAGCCCTAACTATAAGACTTGTCAAATAGGAAAGTTTTAAGCTTAATCTTAAAAGAAGAGAGGGTGTCTGCCCCCCGAACCCAAACTGGTTAACTGGTTTTAACTGGGTTTAGACTGGATTTAAACTGGATTTACAGTGGATTTAGACTGGTTTAGACTGGGTTTAACTGGGTTTAACTGGTTTTAACTGGGTTTAGACTGGATTTAAACAGATAAGGAGGAGGAGGAGGAGGAGGAGGAGGAGGAGGAGGAAGAGGAGGAGGAGCAGGAGGAGGAGGAGGAGGAGGAGGAGGAGGAGGGAGGAGGAGGGGCAGGAGGAGGAAGAGGAGGGAGGGAGGGAGGAGGAGGAGGAGGAGGAGGAGGGAGGGAGGGAGGAGGGAGGAAGAGGAGGAGGAGCAGGAGGAGGAGGAGGAGCAGGAGGAGGGGAGGAGGAGGAGCAGGAGGAGGAAGAGGAGGAGGGAGGAGGGAGGAGGGAGGGAGGAGGGAGCAGGAGGGGAGGAAGAGCAGGAGGGAGGAGGAGGAGGAGGGCAGGAGGAGGAGGAGGAGGACACCTTCATCTCTGCACTAAATATAAAGAAGAAGAAGAAGAAACGTCTCAGAACAACCTCAGTGTGACATCAACATATTTATAGACTGGAAACATAGGCACGCAGAAGGTTAGTGTGTGTGTGTGTGTGTGTGTGTGTGTGTGTGTGAGTGTGTGTGTGTGTGTGTGTGTGTGTGTGTGTGTGTGTGTGTGTGTGTGTTTGTGTGTGTGTGTGTGTGTGTGTGTGTTCGTGTGTGTGTGTGTGTGTGTTGCAGATGACAGATGGTGATAATCAGAATCCTCCCAGGAGACCAGAGGACGTCCCGATATTACACAACAAACACACAACTACGAGTGTTAACACACGAGGACACACTAATACACACTAATACACACTAATACACACTAACACACACTAACACACACTAACACACACTAATACACACTAATACACACTAATACACACTAATACACACTAACACACACTAATACACACCAGCACAACCGCACAGCATGAAAACACACAAAAACATTCACACAAGAAGTAACAACACGCATCAACATGTCAACACAGCTACATGTTAACAAACACACGGAATACATGTTTGATCATTTACTATGAAATTCATGTCATTATTATCATCTAAATAACAATTATAATAATGAAAAATTACAATAATAATACTAATAATTATAATTTATTATTATTGTATTAATGATGATAATAATGGTCATCATAATGCCAATACTATTACTAATAATAATAATAAATGTTATAATTATTATCATCAAAATAATAATAATAACTATGATTATCATTATTATTATTGTTATTATTATTATCAGTATTTCTATTACATTAATATGATAATAATAATACTGACAATAGTAATTTATTATTATTATTGTATTAATGATGATAATATTTGGCCTAATAATACTAATAATAATAATTGTTATTTTTATTTTTATTATCATCAAATTAATAATAAAAATTGCAAACATGATTATCAGTATTATTATTATCTTAATGATAATATTAATACTGATAATAATCATAATTATTATGATATTGACAATAATAATAATTATTATTATCAAAATAATAATGATAATAATAATTAATTACAATTATCAATATTTATCATATTCATGGTAATAGAAATACTGATTATAATAATACTTATTCTTATCAGTATTATTATTATTATTATATTCATATATTTACCGTCTCTTTTTATAATTTTACATAAAAGTCTCAAACATTTCTCAAATTATTTTAAATGACTATTTTTAGTATTTTTTATTGTTTTTTAATTTAATTTACGTTTCTGTAGATTATGAAAATGTAAAAAACACCATTTTTAATAATGTAGATTTTTTTGTCTTCCTAGTTTTATTCCTATTTATCGTATAATTAATTTCTCTCATGTCTTTTCTTTCTTTTTCATTTTATCTGCCTGACCTATTTAGGTTTCTGTCTGTTTAGACCAGAGTTCATTCTAACTTCCTGACTTCCTGTTAGGCTGCTGTCCTCTGATTGGTTGGTCTCTGGTTGGTCTGTTCTCTGATTGGTCGGTCTCTGGGAGGAGCGGCTGCTGGACATCGAGTCACATGAAGACTGTTGACATGTCACCGATATTAAACTGTTAAATTAGAATAATAGGAAGCTCTGAAGGCCGTCGTCATGACCACAGATTTAACTCAGAACAGAACAGAAGAGTTCAGAGTTCCAGAGTTTGGTTTCTATCGATGACAGCAGGTTCATTAAAGGTGGTGAATGTAGACGTCTGTATTTCAGTCATGGAGTTACTGCCAGGTGGTCTGAGGAGGGTCTGGTTGGTCTTCATGTGGTTTAAACTCTGATCTCCTGTTTCCTCTGATTGGTGACATTAAAGCCTCTAAAACCTGCTGCTAATGAGGCTAACGAGGCTAACGAGGCTAACGAGGTCGGCTTCACTTCAGCTGAGCTCTGGTCCTCGTCTGGTCTGACCTCATGGAGACTCTAAACAAACAGAAAAGACCATTTGTCCTCCTCAGACAGGAGATCAGAGGAGGATTCACTCTCAGCCTGCTGGTTCACCGCTGAGGGCTGCTCAGGTGTTTGTTCTGTGTGAAGTGTTCAGGTAACAGGACAGGTGAGGCCGGAGCCAGGAGGCTCACAGGTTTATATCCACTCTGATGGAAGAACGAGGAGCAGCTGAGCAGGTGGAGGCAGGTGAAGCTGATCAGGTGATCAAGGCAGGTGAAGCTGATCAGGTGATCAAGGCAGGTGAAGCTGCTGATTCAACAGTGAATGGAGTTCAGGTGAAACCAAACCTGCAGCTTCAGATTGAAACCTTCAGCAGAGCCACAGGAGACGAGTTGATACAAGACGAATCATCAGATGGTTCAGTTTAACTTTTAAAAACAAAACGCCCTCCGGAGGTTTTCTGGGTCCCTGAGAAAACACAAAGTGTAGACCTGAAACATAAATATAACAACAACTCTGTTCTCCAGCACCAATAAAAGAGTTGTTGAATCAGAGGATCAGGTTTATCAGAAGAATGATCAAGACATTTCTACAGAGTAAAACCCCTTAAAGTCCACTTAAATCCATCACTAAGACATGGATATGGACCAGGAGGACAAAGAGACTAGTGAGGGAGGAAACCAAGACTCCTATGACTCCTCTGAAGGAGTTAGAAGAAGGAGACTAGTGAAGGAGGCCACCAAGACTCCTATGACTCCTCTGAAGGAGTTAAAGAAGGAGACTAGTGAGGGAGGACACCAAGACTCCTATGACTCCTCTGAAGGAGTTCCTGTTCATCAACAACTGTTGTCTTTTCTTCACCAGTCAAAGCTTCATGGAGACAAAGAGAAACACTCTGTTGGAAAAAGCTCAGATTAAATCTGGACTAGAGTCACCAGAAGACATGTGGAGACTCTGAAGTCACCTGAAGAAGGTTCTTTGGTCTGAGGAGACCAGGATGGAGGTTTGGACCATCAGACTAGATGATATGTTTGGAGGACACCAAACACTGAACATCATCACAAACACACCATGAAGCACGGTGGTGGCAGCATCATGATGTGAAGCACGGTGGTGGCAGCATCATGATGTGAAGCACGGTGGTGGCAGCATCATGATGTGAAGCACGGTGGTGGCAGCATCATGACGTGAAGCACGGTGGTGGCAGCATCATGACGTGAAGCACGGTGGCAGCATCATGATGTGAAGCACGGTGGTGGCAGCATCATGACGTGAAGCACGGTGGTGGCAGCATCATGATGTGAAGCACGGTGGTGGCAGTATCATGGTGTGAAGCACGGTGGTGGCAGCGTCATGGTGTGAAGCACGGTGGTGGCAGCCTCATGGTGTGAAGCACGGTGGTGGCAGCGTCATGGTGTGAAGCACGGTGGTGGCAGCCTCATGGTGTGAAGCACGGTGGTGGCAGCGTCATGATGTGAAGCACGGTGGTGGCAGCATCATGGTGTGATGTGGTGGCAACATCATGCTGTGAAGCACGGTGGCAGCATCATGATGTGAAGCACGGTGGTGGCAGCATCATGATGTGAAGCACGGTGGTGGCAGCATCATGATGTGAAGCACGGTGGTGGCAGCATCATGATGTGAAGCACGGTGGTGGCAGCATCATGATGTGAAGCACGGTGGTGGCAGCATCATGATGTGAAGCATGGTGGTGGCAGCATCATGATGTGAAGCACGGTGGTGGCAGCATCATCACTTCTGCTGCTGTGTTTATGTTTAAAATGTTGCCAGGAACTATAAAACCTCAGGTGGCAGCTTCATGTTTAAAAATGAAAAACAGGAAATGAACTAAAACGTTTCACCGTCTAACGGAGGTGAAGATCTTTTGTGTTTCCTGTTCAGGATCCACTCCGGTAGAATCTTCGGGTAATGAAAGAGTAAAGCTAATGTTTGGTTCCTGATCCGAGCAGGTCGTCCTGACACTTCCTGTCCTTCTACCTGTTTCCTTCCAGCCTGAGGTGAGCCGACTGTGCGCGACATTAAAATCCTCCCCCATCCTCCCAGGAGCTCCACAACCACTCCAGCTTTATTCCCTCCTTCTATTTATAGCCTCCCTGAGCTGCTCACATAAAGAGATTGTTTTCTAACGCGCTCATGAGGAAGAGAAGCAGGCCGGCGGCGAGGAAGCAGGACTGGGAGCACTGGGAGCTCTGGGAGGGGGAGGACGGGGGGTGTAGCTGCAGGCCATCAGCTGATCTGTGATTCCTGCATGAAACAGAAGAAGCTCCATGAAACAGCTGGAGGAGGACCGTAAACAGGAGCAGCCGGTTATTGATCACCGAAGAAGAAGAAGAAGAAGAAAACTGATAAACTGATCAAATAATAATTTAACACTCGATGGTTCAGGAAACAACGACGTCACTGTGAGACAGGAACCAAGTATCCTCAGTAGTTTATGGAAACCGGAGGTCATTAACCTCCACATTAGTCTCTGTCTTGGTGCCCGTTGGTAGCTAAACTCCCACAATGCTCTCTGCTTCCAACATGAACGGCCTGTACGTCCTTTGTGGTTGTTTTTAGTCTCTTTATGGTTATTTTGGGTCTTTATTTGGTTATTTTCTTGCTTATTTTTTTGTCCTTTTGTGATTATTTTTGTCTTTTCATGATTGTCTGTTTGTTGTGGTTTTGCTCGTCTTTGAGGTTGTTTTTGGTCTTTTTGGTTGTTCTTTTGTCTTTTTGTGGTTATTTTTTAGTCTTTTTTGGGTTGTTTCACGTCTTTTAATGATTGTTTTGTGTCTCTTTATGGTTATTTTGAGGGTTTTCTTTGGTTACTTTTGTCCTTTTGTGTCTCTTTGTTGTGGTTTTGCTTCTCTTTGAGTTTTTTCGCTGTGTTTATGGTTGTTTTTGGATCTTCTTGGTTATTCTTTTGTGTTTTTGTGGTTAATTTTTGTCTTTTTGGTGTTGTTTTGCATCTTTTTATGGTTGTTTTGTGTCTTTTAATGATCATTTTGCATCTTTTTGTGTTGTCTTTTGTCTTTTTGGTGTTGTTTTGTGTCTTTTCATGGTTGTTTTTTGTCTCTGTGGATGTTTTGGGGTATTTTTTGCTTGTTTTTTGTCCTTTTATGATTATTTTCCATCTTTTTATGGTTGTTTTGCATCTTTTATTGATCATCTTGTGTCAGTTTTTGGCTGTGTTGTGTCTCTTCATGGTTATTTTGGGTGTTTTTCAGTTACTTTTTGGTCATTTTGCATCTTTTTGTGTGGTATTTTGTCTTTTTAGGGCTGTTTTTTGTCTCTTCATGGCTGTTTTTTGTCTCTGTGGATGTTTTGGGTCTTTTTTGATTTTTTTTTTTGGTCCTGTTGTGATTATTTTGGTCTTTTTATGATGGTCTTGTGTCTTTTCATGGTTGTTTGTGTCCGTCTGCTGTGGTGTTGCTTCTCTTTGAGGTTACTTTTGGTCTTTTTTGGGTTGTTTCACATCTTTAAATGATCATTTTGTGTCTCTTTATGGTTATTTTGGGTCTTTTTTGGTTATATTTGTCCTTTTGTGATTATTTTGGTCTTTTATGATGGCATTGAGTCTCTTTGTGGTTATTTTGAGTCTCTTCCAGTTATTTTTTTGTCCTTCTGTGGTTATTTTGGGTATTTCATTGTTGTCTTTTGTCTTTTCATGTCTGTTTTGTGTCTTTTTATGGTTGTTTTGTGCGTCTTTGTGCTTGTGTTTTGTTACTTTATGTTGATTTATAATTTATTTGCTCCAGTAAAGCTGCAGGTCGACTCACTCAGACCTCTGTGGAACATTTAGTTCATCTTCTGATCGGTTAAAGAGTCGATGTGATTTCAGTCCACCGACATTTCCTTTAATCAAATACTGAAACTGGTCCAATCAGAAGATGTTGAAATGTTCATTTGAGCAGCAGGAAAATCCAGTTTAAACGTTCAAAGTGAAACATGAAGCTCATTAAACCACAACCTGGACAAACAGGTGAGTAGAATCATCGTCATGAATTAAATCTGACGCCACTGAAGCTCTGATTCTACTGATGATAGACTTCAGTCCTTCTGTTCTTCTGCTCCTGCGTTCCCATAAAACCACTTGGTGTGAAAGAAATCAGCTTTATTGAGTTTAACGTGTCGACCTTTTTACCCAGAATGCACAGCGGCGCCGCCTTTTGTTGTGTGAATTATTAAAAATCCACTGGAACCAGCTACATCATTTATTTTTTATCACATTACCACAACGGCATAATTGCAGACGTCAGGATGAATTATGGACGAGGTTTACCTTCGGAGGCACACGAACACACACACGAACACACACACACACACACACACACACACACACACACACACACACACACACACACACACACACACTGATTTATTGACAGGGAACCTTGAACACCCCAGGAGAA
Organism: Dascyllus trimaculatus; assembly: GCA_024666655.1. Classification (NCBI taxonomy): domain Eukaryota; kingdom Metazoa; phylum Chordata; class Actinopteri; family Pomacentridae; genus Dascyllus; species Dascyllus trimaculatus. The sequence goes on from JAMOIN010001785.1 coordinate 24,573, forward strand.
CATCGTGACTGCTAGAAGAAGAACTTTAGGATTCATCAGAGCTCAAAAACCGACCGATAATCCCAAACAAATCATTTTATTCATGTCTGTGGAGGTTCTCAGTCGTCCAGGTCCTGGTTCTCCTCGTGGTTTCAGTGTTAGCATCTGGACTAGCTACAGCTGCTCGAAGACATTTAGGGTTAAGTGAAACATTTTCGAGCAACTCAAGCCAGTCCAGATGCTACGACTGAAACTATGAGGATCTTTTTCCTTTGTTTTTTGTTAACTGACTTCAGTGGAAACTACAGAAAACAATTTAAAACACTTCAGGGTTTCCCCCAGTGCTTCATAAGCCTAACCAGACTTTCCTTGCCCCCCCGCCAGGCTAAGCATCACTTGTTTATTTATTTTAAATAGGTTTTTAATGCACCAAGACAGTGATAGCAAAGACGGTACACAGAGCTTTGAACTGCATCTGGTGATACGGTTGAAGGTGCATCTTATACGTCGATACACTTCGATACGTGAACACATGGGGGGAGAGGTCAGGTGTATTTTCCATCATCTGAATGCCCAGTTCATCCCCAGTTAGCCGACCAAGCCACGGCTCCATGATGTCGAGTTAGCACGGATGTTAGCACGTCGTCGGTGCAACCTTCTGCCAGCCCCGATGGTAAACATGGAACTAGCAGATTTAATCCAAAATGGTTAGCTGACCCTAAATTTAGCGGATGGCACAGCAGACCTGTTCAGCCTCTGAGTTCCCTGGTTTTACCCCTTGGCCATGTTTGTAGTTTTTTATTTATGTTAATTTACTTTTAAATGTGGCCAGCAGTGGCTTGTTTTAAGATTCACTAGGATTATTTAATTGTATTTTTTGTGTTTGTTAAAATCATATTTCAAGATTGGGCCTTTTTGTAAGACTCTACATTTAAGTGCTGTTAATAAATGGCTTATAATAACATATAATAGTCATAATTTTAAAATTCTTGTCCACTTTTAACTTTTTTTTTACTAAAACACGCTGAGCTTCTCGACCACCAGGCTTAGAAAGTTTTCTGGGGAAACCCTGAACATTATAATCACATTTTCAAGGATGGAGCTACACCTCGGTCTGACTTTAACTTCCCTCCTTCATATTAGTCGATTTAAGGCTTTCACTTTATTTTGAATGTTTTCTGCAAAAGTAAAACCTGATTTTAAAGTTCCGTCCTCTTTATTCTCCGAGAAGCTTTCTGAGGAGATGTGATTTAGAGTTTGGGCTCATTTTTGTGTTTGTTCGTCTCATTTTGTGTCATTTCTGAAGTTTGTTCTGAAGAGACACAAAACCACTGAAAGCATCCTGAATTCACAGCCTCGTTTCCACGGCGATGGTGATTCTTCTCATCAGCATCTTCTCCTCTACCTCTGCTGTGTGTGTGTGTGTGTGTGTGTGTGTGTGTGTGTGTGTGTGTGTGGCTGGCTGGTATTGATCTCCGATAATCGATCAGATCAACATTCAAAGCAGCTGCTTTAAAGCAACCATGAATAATGCAGCGAGACGAAGCCTCGACCCGCTGCTCCGGAGTGACCAATTACAGAGCAGCACGGCGATGACACGTACACACACACACACACACACACACACACACACACACACTCTCTGACTGTCATTATGTTTTTTCTCGAGGCAGCAGCTCGGGATCCCGACCTTCATCTTTCTACACATTTCTGAACACATAGAGGCAACTTCTTTGTTCTGCTGTGTGTGTGTGTGTGTGTGTGTGTGTGTGTGTGTGTGTGTGTGTGTGTGTGTGTGTGTGTGTGTGTGTGTGAGGCTTCAAAGTGTATTATGTTGTAAAGTGACCTCCGTGCTGAGAGGAAATGTTGATGTTCTGATGCAACAAACTGGAGCTGCAGCTTCAGTTCAGGGTTCAAAGCAAACATTTACATTTTTATCAGTAAGAAAACAGAAACGCAGAAACAGAATCACTGAGTCTGTAAAGGAATAAATATGATTATCATCACACAGCAAGTTAATTTAAGAACTGGAGTCTGTTTGGGTCAATAATCTGCAAAACATGAAGATCAGAAAGAATAGAAATAAACATCTCATAGAGAGAGAAAGGACTGAGAGCAGAGCTACACAAAACAACCACAAAGAGACACTAAACAACCACAAAGAGACACTAAACAACAACAAAGAGACACAAAACAACAACAAAGAGACACAAAACAACCACAAAGAGACGCAAAACAACAACAAAGAGACACAAAACAACAACAAAGAGACACAAAACAACAACAAAGAGACACAAAACAACCACAAAGAGACACAAAACAACCACAAAGAGACACAAAACAACAACAAAGAGACACAAAACAACCACAAAGAGACAAAAACAACAACAAGAGACAAAGAGACACAAAACAACAACAAAGAGACACAAAACAACAACAAAGAGACACAAAACAACCACAAAGAGACACAAAACAACAACAAAGAGACACAAAACAACAACAAAGAGACAAAACAACAACAAAGAGACACAAAACAACAACAAAGAGACACAAAACAACCACAAACAGACACAAAACAACAACAAAGAGACAAAACAACCACAAAGAGACACAAAAACAACAACAAAGAGACACAAAACAACCACAAAGAGACAAAACAACCACAAAGAGACACAAAACAACCATAAAGAGACAAAAAACAACAACAAAGAGACACAAAACAACCACAAAGAGACAAAAACAACCACAAAGAGGCGCAAAACAACCACAAAGAGACACAAAACAACAACAAAGAGACAAAAAACAGCCACAAAGAGACAAAAACAACCACAAAGAGGCGCAAAACAACCACAAAGAGACACAAAACAACAACAAAGACACAAAACAACAACAAAGAGACACAAAACAACAACAAAGACACAAAACAACCACAAAGAGACACAAAACAACCACAAAGAGACACAAAACAACCACAAAGAGACACAAAACAACAACAAAGAGACAAAACAACCACAAAGAGACACAAAACAACAACAAAGAGACACAAAACAACAACAAAGAGACAAAACAACCACAAAGAGACACAAAACAACAACAAAGAGACACAAAACAACAACAAAGAGACACAAAACAACAACAAAGAGACACAAAACAACAACAAAGAGACACAAAACAACAACAAAGAGACAAAAAACAACAACAAAGAGACACAAAACAGCAACAAAGAGACACAAAACAACAACAAAGAGAAACAAAACAACAACAAAAAGACACAAAACAACCACAAAGAGACACAAAACAGCAACAAAGAGACACAAAACAACAACAAAGAGACACAAAACAACAACAAAGAGACACAAAACAGCAACAAGAGACACAAAACAACAACAAAGAGAAACAAAACAACAACACAGAGACACAAAACAACAACA
>JAMOIN010000973.1:0-27893 GCA_024666655.1 Dascyllus trimaculatus
TTCCTTCATACAACGTGACTGGAAACAGGTTTTGCCTTCATATCTATCATATTTGAACAGCATCTGACAGTGAAACATGTTTGTAAACATTGATTTTCAAATTGTGCTCTGTTGCTATTTCTATTGCTCTAAAACAGCTTTTCTCGGGCTGAAAATGCCACTTTTGCCACTCACTGTATGGAGTCAATTCCTTCATACAACGTGACTGGAAAAAGCTTTTGCATTCATATCTATCATATTTGAACAGCATCTGACAGTGAAACATGTTTGTAAACATTGACTTTGAAAAACTGCAGTCTACCTGTTTCTAACGCTCTAAAACAGCTTTTCGCGGGCTGAAAATGCCACTTTTGCCACTCACTGTATGGAGTCAATTCCTTGATACAACGTGACTGGAAACAGGTTTTGCCTTCATATCTATCATATTTGAACAGCATCTGACAGTGAAACATGTTTGTAAACATTGATTTTCAAATTGTAAACTGTTGCTATTTCTATTGCTTTAAAACAGCTTTTCGCGGGCTGAAAATGCCACTTTTGCATTTACTGTATGGAGTCAATTCCTTTATACAAAGTGACTGGAAAAAGCTTTTGCCTTCCTATTTATCATATTTAAACAGCATCTGACAGTGAAACATGTTTGTAAACATTGATTTTCAAATTGTAAACTGTTGCTATGTCTAATGCTCTAAAACAGCTTTTCGCGGGCTGAAAATGCCACTTTTGCCACTCACTATATGTAATCAATTCCTTTTTACAATGTGACTGGAAACAGCTTTTGCCTTCATATTTATCATATTTGAACAGCATCTGACAGTGAAACATGTTTGTAAACATTGATTTTCAAATTGTGCACTGTTGCTATGTCTAATGCTCTAAAACAGCTTTTCGCTGCCTGAAAATGCCACTTTTGCCACTTACTGCATGGAGTCAATTCCTTGACACAACCTGACTGGAAACAGCTTTTGCCTTCATATTTATCATTTTTGAACAGCATCTGACAGTGAAACATGTTTGTAAACACTGATTTTCAAATTGTGCACTGTTGCTATGTCTAATGCTCTAAAACAGCTTTTCGCGGGCTGAAAATGCCACTTTTGCCACTCACTGCATGGAGTCAATTCCTTGATACAACGTGATTGGAAACAGGTTTTGCCTTCATATTTATCATTTTTGAACAGCATCTAACAGTGAAAAATGTTTGTAAACATTGATTTTGAAAAACTGCAGTCTACCTGTTTCTCATGCTCTAAAACAGCTTTTCGCGGGCTGAAAATGCCACTTTTGCCACTCACTGTTTGGAGTCAATTCCTTCATACAACGTGACTGGAAACAGGTTTTGCCTTCATATCTATCACATTTGAACAGCATCTGACAGTGAAACATATTTGTAAACATTGATTTTCAAATTGTAAACTGTTGCTATGTCTAATGCTCTAAAACAGCTTTTCGCGGGCTGCAAATGCCATTTATGCCCCTCACTGTATGGAGTCAATTCCTTGATACAATGTGACTGGAAACAGCTTTTGCCTTCATATTTATCATATTTGAACAGCATCTGACAGTGAAAAATGTTTGTAAACATTGATTTTGAAAATCTGCAGTCTACCTGTTTCTCATGCTCTAAAACAGCTTTTCGCGGGCTGCAAATGCCACTTTTGCCACTCACTGTATGGAGTCAATTCCTTGATACAACGTGACTGGAAAAAGCATTTGGCTTCATCTTTATCATATTTGAACAGCATCTCACAGTGAAACATGTTTGTAAACATAGATTTTTAAAAACTGCAGTCTACTTGTTTTTCATGCTCTAAAACAGCTTTTCGCGGGCTGAAAATGCCACTTTTGCCACTCACTGTATGGAGTCAATTCCTTGACACAACCTGACTGGAAGCAGCTTTTGCCTTCATATTTATCATATTTGAACAGCATCTGACAGTGAAACATGTTTGTAAACATTGATTTTCAAAAAGTGCACTGTTGCTATTTCTAATGCCCTAAAACTGCTTTTCGCGGGCTGAAAATGCCACTTTTGTCACTAACGGTGTAATCTCAATTCCCTCACACAACGTGACTGGAAACAGCTTTTGGCTTCACATTTATCATATTTGAACAGCATCTGACAGTGAAACATGTTTGTAAACATTGATTTTCAAAAAGTGCACTGTTGCTATTTCTAATGCCCTAAAACAGCTTTTCGCGCGCTGTAAATGCCCCTTTAGCCACATACTGTATGATGTCAATTCCTTGATACAACGTGACTGGAAAAAGCTTTTGCCTTCATATTTATCATATTTGAACAGCATCTGACAGTGAAACATGTTTGTAAACATTGATTTTGAAAAACTGCAGTCTACCTGTTTCTCATGCTCTAAAACTGCTTTTCGCGGGCTGAAAATGCCACTTTTGGCACTCAATGTATGGAGTCAATTCCTTGATAGAACGTCACTGGAAACAGCTATTGCCTTCATATTTATCATATTTGAACAGCATCTGACAGTGAAACATGTTTGTAAACATTGATTTTCAAAAAGTGCACTGTTGCTATTTCTAATGCTCTAAAACAGCTTTTCGCGGGCTGTAAATGCCACTTTTGCCACATACTGTATGGTGTCAATTCCTTGATACAACGTGACTGGAAAAAGCTTTTGCCTTCATATTTATCATATTTGAACAGCATCTGACAGTGAAACATGTTTGTAAACATTGATTTTGAAAAACTGCAGTCTAGCCGTCTCTCATGCTCTAAAACAGCTTTTCGCGGGCTGAAAATGCCACTTGTGCCACTCACTGTATGGTGTCAATTCCTTGATACAACATGACTGGAAACAGCTTTAGCCTTCATATTTATCATATTTGAACAGCATCTGACAGTGAAACATGTTTGTAAACATTGATTTTCAAATTGTGCACCGTTGCTATGTCTAATGCTCTAAATGAGCTTTTCGCGGGCTGAAAATGCCACTTTTGCCACTCACTGTATGGAGTCAATTCCTTCATACAACGTGACTGGAAACAGCTTTTGCCTTCATATCTATCATATTTGAACAGCATCTGACAGTGAAACATGTTTGTAAACATAGATTTTTAAAAACTGTAGTCGACCTGTTTCTCATGCTCTAAAACAGCTTTTCGCGGGCTGAAAATGCCACTTTTGCCACTCACTGTATGGAGTCAATTCCTTGACACAACCTGACTGGAAGCAGCTTTTGCCTTCATATTTATCATATTTGAACAGCATCTGACAGTGAAACATGTTTGTATACATTGATTTTAAAAAAGTGCACTGTTGCTATTTCTATTGCTCTAAAACAGCTTTTCGCTGGCTGAAAATGCCACTTTTTCCACTCACTGTATGGAGTCAATTCTTCATACAATGTGACTGGAAACAGCTTTTGCCTTCATATTTATCATATTTGAACAGCATCTGACAGTGAAACATGTTTGTAAACATTGATTTTGAAAAACTGCAGTCTACCTGTTTCTCATGCTCTAAAACAGCTTTTCGCGGGCTGTAAATGCCACTTTTGCCACTCACTGTATGGAGTCAATTCCTTCATACAACGTGACTGGAAACAGCTTTTGCCTTCATATTTATCATATTTGAACAGCATCTGACAGTGAAACATGTTTGTATACATTGATTTTAAAAAAGTGCACTGTTGCTATTTCTATTGCTCTAATACAGCTTTTCGCTGGCTGAAAATGCCACTTTTGCCACTCACTGTATGGAGTCAATTCCTTCATACAACGTGACTGGAAAAAGCTTTTGCATTCATATCTATCATATTTGAACAGCATCTGACAGTGAAACATGTTTGTAAACATTGACTTTGAAAAACTGCAGTCTACCTGTTTCTAACGCTCTCAAACAGCTTTTCGCGGGCTGAAAATGCCACTTTTGCCACTCACTGTATGGAGTCAATTCCTTCATACAACGTGACTGGAAACAGGTTTTGCCTTCATAACTATCATATTTGAACAGCATCTGACAGTGAAACATGTTTGTAGACATTGATTTTCAAATTGTGCACTGTTGCTATGTCTAATGCTCTAAAACAGCTTTTCGCGGGCTGAAAATGCCACTTTTGCCACTTTGCTGTATGGAGTCAATTCCTTTATCCAAAGTGACTGGAAACAGCTTTTGCCTTCATATTTATCATATTTAAACAGCATCTGACAGTGAAACATGTTTGTAAACATTGATTTTCAAATTGTAAACTGTTCCTATGTCTAATGCTCTAAAACAGCTTTTCGCGGGCTGAAAATGCCACTTTTGCCACTCACTATATGTAATCAATTCCTTGATACAATGTGACTGGAAACAGCATTTGCCTTCATATTTATCATATTTGAACAGCATCTGACAGTGAAACATGTTTGTAAACATTGATTTTCAAATTGTGCACTGTTGCTATGTCTAATGCTCTAAAACAGCTTTTCGCGGGCTGAAAATGCCACTTTTGCCACTCACTGCATGGAGTCAATTCCTTGACACAACCTGACTGGAAACAGCCTTTGCCTTCATATTTATCATATTTGAACAGCATCTGACAGTGAAACATGTTTGTAAACATTGATTTTGAAAAACTGCAGTCTACCTGTTTCTAACGCTCTAAAACAGCTTTTCGCGGGCTGAAAATGCCACTTTTGCCACTCACTGTTTGGAGTCAATTCCTTCATACAACGTGACTGGAAACAGGTTTTGCCTTCATATCTATCATATTTGAACAGCATCTGACAGTGAAACATGTTTGTAAACATTGATTTTGAAAAACTGCAGTCTACCTGTTTCTAATGCTCTAAAACAGCTTTTCGCGGGATGAAAATGCCACTTTTGCCACTCACTGTTTGGAGTCAATTCCTTCATACAACGTGACTGGAAAAAGCTTTTGCCTTCATATTTATCATATTTGAACAGCATCTGACAGTGAAACATATTTGTAAACATTGATTTTCAAATTGTAAACTGTTGCTATGTCTAATGCTCTAAAACAGCTTTTCGCGGGCTGAAAATGCCACTTTTGCCACTCACTGTATGGAGTCAATTCCTTGATACAATGTGACTGGAAACAGCCTTTGCCTTCATATTTATCATATTTGAACAGCATCTGACAGTGAAACATGTTTGTAAACATTGATTTTCAAATTGTGCACTGTTGCTATGTCTAATGCTCTAAAACAGCTTTTCGCGGGCTGAAAATGCCACTTTTGCCACTCACTGCATGGAGTCAATTCCTTGATACACCATGACTGGAAACAGCTATAGCCTTCATATTTATCATATTTGAACAGCATCTGACAGTGAAACATGTTTGTAAACATTGATTTTCAAAAACTGCAGTCTACCTGTTTCTAATGCTCTAAAACAGCTTTTCGTGGGCTGAAAATGCCACTTTTGCCACTCACTGTTTGGAGTCAATTCCTTCATACAACGTGACTGGAAACAGGTTTTCCCTACATATCTATCATATTTGAACAGCATCTGACAGTGAAACATGTTTGTAAACATTGATTTTTAAAAACTGCAGTCTACCTGTTTTTCATGCTCTAAAACAGCTTTTCGCGGGCTGAAAATGCCACTTTTGCCACTCACTGTATGGAGTCAATTCCTTCATACAACGTGACTGGAAAAAGCTTTTGCCTTCTTATCTATCATATTTGAACAGCATCTGACAGTGAAACATGTTTGTAAACATTGATTTTCAAATTGTGCACTGTTGCTATGTCTAATGCTCTAAAACAGCTTTTCGCGGGCTGCAAATGCCACTTATGCCCCTCACTGTATGGAGTCAATTCCTTGATACAATGTGACTGGAAACAGCTTTTGCCTTCATTTTTATCATATTTGAACAGCATCTGACAGTGAAAAATGTTTGTAAACATTGATTTTGAAAAACTGCAGTCTACCTGTTTCTCATGCTCTAAAACAGCTTTTCGCGGGCTGCAAATGCCACTTTTGCCACTTACTGTATGGAGTCAATTCCTTGACACAACTTGACTGGAAACAGCTTTTGCCTTCACATTTATCATATTTGAACAGCATCTGACAGTGAAACATGTTTGTAAACATTGATTTTAAAAACTGCAGTGTACCTGTTTCTCGTGCTCTAAAACAGCTTTTCGCACGCTGAAAATGCCACTTTTGATACTTACTGTATGGAGTCAATTCCTTGATGCATCGTGACTGGAAATAGCTTTTGCCTTCATATTTATCATATTTGAACAGCATCTGACAGTGAAACATGTTTGTAAACATTGATTTTGAAAAACTGCAGTCTACCTGTTTCTCATGCTCTAAAACTGCTTTTCGCGGGCTGAAAATGCCACTTTTGGCACTCAATGTATGGAGTCAATTCCTTGATAGAACGTGACTGGAAACAGCTATTGCCTTCATATTTATCATATTTGAACAGCATCTGACAGTGAAACATGTTCGTAAACATTGATTTTCAAAAAGTGCACTGTTGCTATTTCTAATGCTCTAAAACAGCTTTTCGCGGGCTGTAAATGCCACTTTAGCCACATACTGTATGGTGTCAATTCCTTGATACAACGTGACTGGAAAAAGCTTTTGCCTTCATATTTATCATATTTGAACAGCATCTGACAGTGAAACATGTTTGTAAACATTGTTTTGAAAAACTGCAGTCTAGCCGTCTCTCATGCTCTAAAACAGCTTTTCGCGGGCTGAAAATGCCACTTGTGCCACTCACTGTATGGAGTCAATTCCTTGATACAACGTGACTGGAAGCAGCTTTTGCCTTCATATTTATCATATTTGAACAGCATCTGACAGTGAAACATATTTGTAAACATTGATTTTCAAATTGTAAACTGTTGCTATGTCTAATGCTCTAAAACAGCTTTTCGCGGGCTGAAAATGCCACTTTTGCCACTCACTGTATGGAGTCAATTCCTTGATACAACGTGACTGGAAACAGCTTTTGCCTTCATATTTATCATATTTGAACAGCATCTGACAGTGAAACATGTTTGTAAACATTGATTTTCAAATTGTGCACTGTTGCTATGTCTAATGCTCTAAAACAGCTTTTCGCGGTCTGAAAATGCCACTTTTGCCACTCACTGTATGGAGTAAATTCCTCTATACAACATGACTGGAAACAGCTTTTGCCTTCATATTTATCATATTTGAACAGCATCTGACAGTGAAACATGTTTGTAAACATTGATTTTGAAAAACTGCAGTCAACCTGTTTCTAATGCTCTAAAACAGCTTTTCGCGGGCTGAAAATGCCACTTTTGCCACTTACTGTATGGAGTCAATTCCTTGATACAACGTGACTGGAAACAGTTATTGCCTTCATATTTATCATATTTGAACAGCATCTGACAGTGAAACATGTTTGTAAACATTGATTTTGAAAAACTGCAGTCAACCTGTTTCTAATGCTCTAAAACAACTTTTCGCGGGCTGAAAATGCCACTTTTGCCACTTACTGTATGGAGTCAATTCCTTGATACAACGTGACTGGAAACAGTTATTGCCTTCATATTTATCATATTTGAACAGCATCTGACAGTGAAACATGTTTGTATGCATTGATTTTCAAATTGTGCACTGTTGCTATGTCTAATGCTCTAAAACAGCTTTTCGCGGGCTGAAAATGCCACTTTTGCCACTCACTGTATGGAGTAAATTCCTTGATACAACATGACTGGAAACAGCTTTTGCCTTCATATTTATCATATTTGAACAGCATCTGACAGTGAAACATGTTTGTAAACATTGATTTTTAAAAACTGCAGTCTACCTGTTTCTAATGCTCTAAAACAGCTTTTCGCGGGCTGAAAATGCCACTTTTGCCACTCACTGTATGGAGTAAATTCCTTGATACAACGTGACTGGAAACAGGTTTTGCCTTCATATCTATCATATTTGAACAGCATCTGACAGTGAAACATGTTTGTAAACATTGATTTTAAAATTGTGCACTGTTGCTATTTCTATTGCTTTAAAACAGCTTTTCGCGGGCTGAAAATGCCACTTTTGCATTTACTGTATGGAGTCAATTCCTTTATACAAAGTGACTGGAAAAAGCTTTTGCCTTCATATTTATCATATTTAAACAGCATCTGACAGTCAAACATGTTTGTAAACATTGATTTTCAAATTATAAACTGTTGCTATGTCTAATGCTCTAAAACAGCTTTTCGCGGGCTGAAAATGCCACTTTTGCCACTCACTGTATGGAGTCAAATCCTTGATACAATGTGACTGGAAACAGCTTTTGCCTTCATATTTATCATATTTGAACAGAATCTGACAGTGAAACATGTTTGTAAACATTGATTTTCAAATTGTGCACTGTTGCTATCTCTAATGCTCTAAAACAGCTTTTTGTGGGCTGAAAATGCCACTTTTGCCACTCACTGTATGGAGTAAATTCCTTGATACAACATGACTGGAAACAGCTTTTGCCTTCATATTTATCATATTTGAACAGCATCTGACAGTGAAACATGTTTGTAAACATTGATTTTGAAAAACTGCAGTCTACCTGTTTCTAACGCTCTAAAACAGCTTTTCGCCGGCTGAAACTGCCACTTTTGCCACTCACTGTATTGAGTCAATTCCTTGATCCAACGTGACTGGAAAAAGCATTTGGCTTCATATTTATCATATTTGAACAGCATCTGACAGTGAAACATGTTTGTAAACATTGATTTTCAAATTGTAAACTGTTGCTATGTCTATTGCTCTAAAACAGCTTTTCGCGGGCTGAAAATGCCACTTTTGCCACTCACTGCATGGAGTCAATTCCTTCATACAACGTGACTGGAAACAGCTTTTGCCTTCATATCTATCATATTTTAACAGCATCTGACAGTGAAACATGTTTGTAAACATTGATTTTCAAATTGTGCACTGTTGCTATGTCTAATGCTCTAAAACAGCTTTTCGCGGTCTGAAAATGCCACTTTTGCCACTCACTGTATGGAGTAAATTCCTTTATACAACATGACTGGAAACAGCTTTTGCCTTCATATTTATCATATTTGAACAGCATCTGACAGTGAAACATGTTTGTAAACATTGATTTTGAAAAACTGCAGTCAACCTGTTTCTAATGCTCTAAAACAGCTTTTCGCGGGCTGAATATGCCACTTTTGCCACTCACTGCATGGAGTCAATTCCTTGATAGAACGTGACTGGAAACAGCTATTGCCTTCATATTTATCATATTTGAACAGCATCTGACAGTGAAACATGTTTGTAAACATTGATTTTCAAAAAGTGCACTGTTGCTATTTCTAATGCTCTAAAACAGCTTTTCGCGGGCTGTAAATACCACTTTAGCCACAAACTGTATGGTGTCAATTCCTTGATACAACGTGACTGGAAAAAGCTTTTGCCTTCATATTTATCATATTTGAACAGCATCTGACAGTGAAACATGTTTGTAAACATTGATTTTGAAAAACTGCAGTCTAGCCGTCTCTCATGCTCTAAAACAGCTTTTCGCGGGCTGAAAATGCCACTTTTGCCACTCACTGTATGGAGTCAATTCCTTCATACAACGTGACTGGAAACAGGTTTTGCCTTCATATCTATCATATTTGAACAGCATCTGACAGTGAAACATGTTTGTAAACATTGATTTTCAAATTGTGCACTGTTGCTATTTCTATTGCTCTAAAACAGCTTTTCTCGGGCTGAAAATGCCACTTTTGCCACTCACTGTATGGAGTCAATTCCTTCATACAATGTGACTGGAAAAAGCTTTTGCATTCATATCTATCATATTTGAACAGCATCTGACAGTGAAACATGTTTGTAAACATTGACTTTGAAAAACTGCAGTCTACCTGTTTCTAACGCTCTAAAACAGCTTTTCGCGGTCTGAAAATGCCACTTTTGCCACTCACTGTATGGAGTCAATTCCTTGATACAACGTGACTGGAAACAGGTTTTGCCTTCATATCTATCATATTTGAACAGCATCTGACAGTGAAACATGTTTGTAAACATTGATTTTCAAATTGTGCACTGTTGCTATTTCTGTTGCTTTAAAACAGCTTTTCGCGGGCTGAAAATGCCACTTTTGCCACTCACTGTTTTGAGTCAATTCCTTGACACAATTTGACTGGAAACAGCTTTTGCCTTCATATTTATCATATTTGAACAGCATCTGACAGTGAAACATGTTTGTAAACATTGATTTTCAAATTGTGCACTGTTCCTATGTCTATTGCTCTAAAACAGCTTTTCGCGGGCTGAAAATGCCACTTTTGCCACTCACTGTATTGAGTCAATTCCTTCATACAACGTGACTGGAAACAGCTTTTGCCTTCATATTTATCATATTTGAACAGCATCTGACAGTGAAACATGTTTGTAAACATTGATTTTCAAAAAGTGCACTGTTGCTATTTCTAATGCTCTAAAACAGCTTTTCTCGGGCTGAAAATGCCACTTTTACCACTCACTGTATGGAGTCAATTCCTTGATACAACCTGACTGGAAACAGCTTTTGCCTTCATAATTATTATATTTGAACAGCATCTGACAGTGAAACATGTTTGTAAACATTGATTTTGAAAAACTGCAGTCTAGCTGTTTCTCATGCTCTAAAACAACTTTTCGCGGGCTGAAAATGCCACTTTTGTCACTAACCGTGTCCTGTTAATTCCCTTACACAACGTGACTGGAAACAGCTTTTGCCTTCATATTTCTCATATTTGAACAGCATCTGACAGTGAAACATGTTTGTAAACATTGATTTTGAAAAACTGCAGTCTACCTGTTTCTAATGCTCTAAAACAGCTTTTCGCTGGCTGAAAATGCCACTTTTGCCACTCACTGTATGGAGTCAATTCCTTCATCCAACGTGACTGGAAACAGCTTTTGCCTTCATATCTATCATATTTGAACAGCATCTGACAGTGAAAAATGTTTGTAAACATTGATTTTCAAATTGTAAACTGTTGCTATGTCTAATGCTCTAAAACAGCTTTTCGCGGGCTGCAAATGCCATTTATGCCCCTCACTGTATGGAGTCAATTCCTTGATACAATGTGACTGGAAACAGCTTTTGCCTTCATTTTTATCATATTTGAACAGCATCTGACAGTGAAACATGTTTGTAAACATTGATTTTCAAAAAGTGCACTGTTGGTATTTCTCATGCTCTAAAACAGCTTTTCGCGGGCTGAAAATGCCACTTTTACCACTCACTGTATGGAGTCAATTCCTTGATACAACGTGACTGGAAACAGCTTTTGCCTTCATATTTATCATATTTGAACAGCATCTGACAGTGAAACATGTTTGTAAACATTGATTTTGAAAAACTGAAGTCTACCTTTTTCTCATGCTCTAAAACAGCTTTTCGCAGTCTGAAAATGCCACTTTTGCCACTCACTGTATGGTGTCAATTCCTTGATACAACGTGACTGGAAGCAGCTTTTGCCTTCATATTTATCATATTTGAACAGCATCTGACAGTGAAACATGTTTGTAAACATTGATTTTGAAAAACTGCAGTCTACCTGTTTCTCATGCTCTAAAACTGCTTTTCGCGGGCTGAAAATGCCACTTTTGGCACTCAATGTATGGAGTCAATTCCTTGATAGAACGTGACTGGAAACAGCTATTGCCTTCATATTTATCATATTTGAACAGCATCTGACAGTGAAACATGTTCGTAAACATTGATTTTCAAAAAGTGCACTGTTGCTATTTCTAATGCTCTAAAACAGCTTTTCGCGGGCTGTAAATGCCACTTTAGCCACATACTGTATGGTGTCAATTCCTTGATACAACGTGACTGGAAAAAGCTTTTGCCTTCATATTTATCATATTTGAACAGCATCTGACAGTGAAACATGTTTGTAAACATTGTTTTGAAAAACTGCAGTCTACCCGTCTCTCATGCTCTAAAACAGCTTTTCGCGGGCTGAAAATGCCACTTGTGCCACTCACTGTATGGAGTCAATTCCTTGATACAACATGACTGGAAACAGCTTTAGCCTTCATATTTATCATATTTGAACAGCATCTGACAGTGAAACATGTTTGTAAACATTGATTTTCAAATTGTGCACCGTTGCTATGTCTAATGCTCTAAATGAGCTTTTCGCGGGCTGAAAATGCCACTTTTGCCACTCACTGTATGGATTCAATTCCTTGACACAACATGACTGGAAAACAGCTTTTGCCTTCATATTTATCATATTTGAACAGCATCTGACAGTGAAACATGTTTGTACACATTGATTTTGAAAAACTGCAGTCTACCTGTTTCTAATGCTCTAAAACAGCTTTTCGCGGGCTGAAAATGCCACTTTTGACACTCACTGTATGGAGTCAATTCCTTCATACAACGTGACTGGAAACAGGTTTTGCCTTCATATCTATCATATTTGAACAGCATCTGACAGTGAAACATGTTTGTAAACATTGATTTTCAAATTGTGAACTGTTGCTATTTCTATTGCTTTAAAACAGCTTTTCGCGGGCTGAAAATGCCACTTTTGCATTTACTGTATGGAGTCAATTCCTTTATACAAAGTGACTGGAAAAAGCTTTTGCCTTCATATTTATCAAATTTAAACAGCATCTGACAGTCAAACATGTTTGTAAACATTGATTTTCAAATTGTAAACTGTTGCTATGTCTGATGCTCTAAAACAGCTTTTCGCGGGCTGAAAATGCCACTTTTGCCACTCACTGTATGGAGTCAATTCCTTGATACAATGTGACTGGAAACAGCTTTTGCCTTCATATTTATCATTTTTGAACAGCATCTGACAGTGAAACATGTTTGTAAACATTGATTTTCAAATTGTGCACTGTTGCTATGTCTAATGCTCTAAAACAGCTTTTCGCGGGCTGAAAATGCCACTTTTGCCACTCACTGCATGGAGTCAATTCCTTGACACAACCTGACTGGAAACAGCTTTTGCCTTCATATTTATCATTTTTGAACAGCATCTGACAGTGAAAATTGTTTGTAAACATTGATTTTGAAATACTGCAGTCTACCTGTTTCTCATGCTCTAAAACAGCTATTCGCGGGCTGAAAATGCCACTTTTGCCACTCACTGTATGGAGTCAATTCCTTGATACAACGTGACTGGAAACAGGTTTTGCCTTCATATCTATCATATTTGAACAGCATCTGACAGTGAAACATGTTTGTAAACATTGATTTTCAAATTGTGCACTGTTGCTATTTCTATTGCTTTAAAACAGCTTTTCGCGGGCTGAAAATGCCACTTTTGCATTTACTGTATGGAGTCAATTCCTTTATACAAAGTGACTGGAAACAGGTTTTGCCTTCATATCTATCATTTTGAACAGCATCTGACAGTGAAACATGTTTGTAAACATTGATTTTCAAATTGTGCACTGTTGCTATGTCTACTGCTCTAAAACAGCTTTTCGCGGGCTGAAAATGCCACTTTTGCCACTCACTGTATGGAGTCAATTCCTTCATACAACGTGACTGGAAAAAGCTTTTGCCTTCATATCTATCATATTTGAACAGCATCTGACAGTGAAACATGTTTGTAAACATTGATTTTAAATTTGTGCACTGTTGCTATGTCTAATGCTCTAAAACAGCTTTTCGCGGGCTGAAAATGCCACTTTTGCCACTTAATGCATGGAGTCAAATCCTTGACACAACCTGACTGGAAACAGCTTTTGCCTTCATATTTATCATTTTTGAACAGCATCTGACAGTGAAACATGTTTGTAAACATAGATTTTTAAAAACTGCAGTCTACCTGTTTCTCATGCTCTAAAACAGATTTTCGCGGGCTGAAAATGCCACTTTTGCCACTCACTGTATGGAGTCAATTCCTTGACACAACCTGACTGGAAGCAGCTTTTGCCTTCATATTTATCATATTTGAACAGCATCTGACAGTGAAACATGTTTGTAAACATTGATTTTCAAAAAGTGCACTGTTGCTATATCTAATGCTCTAAAACAGCTTTTCGCGCGCTGTAAATGCCACTTTAGCCACATACTGTATGGTGTCAATTCCTTGATACAACGTGACTGGAAAAAGCTTTTGCCTTCATATTTATCATATTTGAACAGCATCTGACAGTGAAACATGTTTGTAAACATTGTTTTGAAAAACTGCAGTCTAGCCGTTTCTCATGCTCTAAAACAGCTTTTCGCGGGCTGAAAATGCCACTTTTGCCACTCACTGTATGGAGTCAATTCCTTGATACAACGTGACTGGAAACAGCTTTTGCCTTCATATCTATCATATTTTAACAGCATCTGACAGTGAAACATATTTGTAAACATTGATTTTCAAATTGTAAACTGTTGCTATGTCTATTGCTCTAAAACTGCTTTTCGCGGGCTGAAAATGCCACTTTTGCCACTCACTGCATGGAGTCAATTCCTTCATACAACGTGACTGGAAACAGCTTTTGCCTTCATATCTATCATATTTGAACAGCATCTGACAGTGAAACATGTTTGTAAACATTGATTTTCAAATTGTGCACTGTTGCTATGTCTAATGCTCTAAAACAGCTTTTCGCGGTCTGAAAATGCCACTTTTGCCACTCACTGTATGGAGTAAATTCCTCTATACAACATGACTGGAAACAGCTTTTGCCTTCATATTTATCATATTTGAACAGCATCTGACAGTGAAACATGTTTGTAAACATTGATTTTGAAAAACTGCAGTCAACCTGTTTCTAATGCTCTAAAACAGCTTTTCGCGGTCTGAAAATGCCACTTTTGCCACTTACTGTATTGGAGTCAATTCCTTGATACAACGTGACTGAAAACAGTTATTGCCTTCATATTTATCATATTTGAACAGCATCTGACAGTGAAACATGTTTGTAAACATTGATTTTGAAAAACTGCAGTCAACCTGTTTCTAATGCTCTAAAACAACTTTTCGCGGGCTGAAAATGCCACTTTTGCCACTTACTGTATGGAGTCAATTCCTTGATACAACGTGACTGGAAACAGTTATTGCCTTCATATTTATCATATTTGAACAGCATCTGACAGTGAAACATGTTTGTATGCATTGATTTTCAAATTGTGCACTGTTGCTATGTCTAATGCTCTAAAACAGCTTTTCGCGGGCTGAAAATGCCACTTTTGCCACTCACTGTATGGAGTAAATTCCTTGATACAACATGACTGGAAACAGCTTTAGCCTTCATATTTATCATATTTGAACAGCATCTGACAGTGAAACATTTTTGTAAACATTGATTTTGAAAAACTGCAGTCTACCTGTTTCTAATGCTCTAAAACAGCTTTTCGCGGGCTGAAAATGCCACTTTTGCCACTCACTGTATGGAGTAAATTCCTTGATACAACGTGACTGGAAACAGGTTTTGCCTTCATATCTATCATATTTGAACAGCATCTGACAGTGAAACATGTTTGTAAACATTGATTTTAAAATTGTGCACTGTTGCTATTTCTATTGCTTTAAAACAGCTTTTCGCGGGCTGAAAATGCCACTTTTGCATTTACTGTATGGAGTCAATTCCTTTATACAAAGTGACTGGAAAAAGCTTTTGCCTTCATATTTATCATATTTAAACAGCATCTGACAGTCAAACATGTTTGTAAACATTGATTTTCAAATTATAAACTGTTGCTATGTCTAATGCTCTAAAACAGCTTTTCGCGGGCTGAAAATGCCACTTTTGCCACTCACTGTATGGAGTCAAATCCTTGATACAATGTGACTGGAAACAGCTTTTGCCTTCATATTTATCATATTTGAACAGCATCTGACAGTGAAACATGTTTGTAAACATTGATTTTGAAAAACTGCAGTCTACCTGTTTCTAACGCTCTAAAACAGCTTTTCGCCGGCTGAAACTGCCACTTTTGCCACTCACTGTATGGAGTCAATTCCTTGATACAACGTGACTGGAAACAGATACAGATCAAATATGATAGATATTTGAACAGCATCTGACAGTGAAACATGTTTTTAAACATTGATTTTCAAATTATGCACTGTTGCTATTTCTATTGCTTTAAAACAGCTTTTCGCGGGCTGAAAATGCCACTTTTGCATTTACTGTATGGAGTCAATTCCTTTATACAAAGTGACTGGAAAAAGCTTTTGCCTTCATCTTTATCATATTTAAACAGCATCTGACAGTCAAACATGTTTGTAAACATTGATTTTCAAATTGTGCACCGTTGCTATGTCTAATGCTCTAAATGAGCTTTTCGCGGGCTGAAAATGCCACTTTTGCCACTCACTGTATGGATTCAATTCCTTGACACAACATGACTGGAAAACAGCTTTTGCCTTCATATTTATCATATTTGAACAGCATCTGACAGTGAAACATGTTTGAACACATTGATTTTGAAAAACTGCAGTCTACCTGTTTCTAATGCTCTAAAACAGCTTTTCGCGGGCTGAAAATGCCACTTTTGACACTCACTGTATGGAGTCAATTCCTTCATACAACGTGACTGGAAACAGGTTTTGCCTTCATATCTATCATATTTGAACAGCATCTGACAGTGAAACATGTTTGTAAACATTGATTTTCAAATTGTGAACTGTTGCTATTTCTATTGCTTTAAAACAGCTTTTCGCGGGCTGAAAATGCCACTTTTGCATTTACTGTATGGAGTCAATTCCTTTATACAAAGTGACTGGAAAAAGCTTTTGCCTTCATATTTATCAAATTTAAACAGCATCTGACAGTCAAACATGTTTGTAAACATTGATTTTCAAATTGTAAACTGTTGCTATGTCTAATGCTCTAAAACAGCTTTTCGCGGGCTGAAAATGCCACTTTTGCCACTCACTGTATGGAGTCAATTCCTTGATACAATGTGACTGGAAACAGCTTTTGCCTTCATATTTATCATATTTGAACAGCATCTGACAGTGAAACATGTTTGTAAACATTGATTTTCAAATTGTGCACTGTTGCTATGTCTAATGCTCTAAAACAGCTTTTCGCGGGCTGAAAATGCCACTTTTGCCACTCACTGCATGGAGTCAATTCCTTGACACAACCTGACTGGAAACAGCTTTTGCCTTCATATTTATCATTTTTGAACAGCATCTGACAGTGAAAATTGTTTGTAAACATTGATTTTGAAATACTGCAGTCTACCTGTTTCTCATGCTCTAAAACAGCTATTCGCGGGCTGAAAATGCCACTTTTGCCACTCACTGTATGGAGTCAATTCCTTGATACAACGTGACTGGAAACAGGTTTTGCCTTCATATCTATCATATTTGAACAGCATCTGACAGTGAAACATGTTTGTAAACATTGATTTTCAAATTGTGCACTGTTGCTATTTCTATTGCTTTAAAACAGCTTTTCGCGGGCTGAAAATGCCACTTTTGCATTTACTGTATGGAGTCAATTCCTTTATACAAAGTGACTGGAAACAGGTTTTGCCTTCATATCTATCATTTTGAACAGCATCTGACAGTGAAACATGTTTGTAAACATTGATTTTCAAATAGTGCACTGTTGCTATGTCTACTGCTCTAAAACAGCTTTTCGCGGGCTGAAAATGCCACTTTTGCCACTCACTGTATGGAGTCAATTCCTTCATACAACGTGACTGGAAAAAGCTTTTGCCTTCATATCTATCATATTTGAACAGCATCTGACAGTGAAACATGTTTGTAAACATTGATTTTAAATTTGTGCACTGTTGCTATGTCTAATGCTCTAAAACAGCTTTTCGCGGGCTGAAAATGCCACTTTTGCCACTTAATGCATGGAGTCAAATCCTTGACACAACCTGACTGGAAACAGCTTTTGCCTTCATATTTATCATTTTTGAACAGCATCTGACAGTGAAACATGTTTGTAAACATAGATTTTTAAAAACTGCAGTCTACCTGTTTCTCATGCTCTAAAACAGCTTTTCGCGGGCTGAAAATGCCACTTTTGCCACTCACTGTATGGAGTCAATTCCTTGACACAACCTGACTGGAAGCAGATTTTGCCTTCATATTTATCATATTTGAACAGCATCTGACAGTGAAACATGTTTGTAAACATTGATTTTGAAAAACTGCAGTCTACCTGTTTCTCATGCTCTAAAACAGCTCTTCGCCGGCTGAAAATGCCACTTTTGCCACTCACTGTATGGAGTAAATTCCTTCATACAACGTGACTGGAAACAGCTTTTGCCTTCATATTTATCATATTTGAACAGCATCTGACAGTGAAACATGTTTGTAAACATTGATTTTCAAAAAGTGCACTGTTGCTATATCTAATGCTCTAAAACAGCTTTTCGCGCGCTGTAAATGCCACTTTAGCCACATACTGTATGGTGTCAATTCCTTGATACAACGTGACTGGAAAAAGCTTTTGCCTTCATATTTATCATATTTGAACAGCATCTGACAGTGAAACATGTTTGTAAACATTGTTTTGAAAAACTGCAGTCTAGCCGTTTCTCATGCTCTAAAACAGCTTTTCGCGGGCTGAAAATGCCACTTTTGCCACTCACTGTATGGAGTCAATTCCTTGATACAACGTGACTGGAAACAGCTTTTGCCTTCATATCTATCATATTTTAACAGCATCTGACAGTGAAACATATTTGTAAACATTGATTTTCAAATTGTAAACTGTTGCTATGTCTATTGCTCTAAAACTGCTTTTCGCGGGCTGAAAATGCCACTTTTGCCACTCACTGCATGGAGTCAATTCCTTCATACAACGTGACTGGAAACAGCTTTTGCCTTCATATCTATCATATTTGAACAGCATCTGACAGTGAAACATGTTTGTAAACATTGATTTTCAAATTGTGCACTGTTGCTATGTCTAATGCTCTAAAACAGCTTTTCGCGGTCTGAAAATGCCACTTTTGCCACTCACTGTATGGAGTAAATTCCTCTATACAACATGACTGGAAACAGCTTTTGCCTTCATATTTATCATATTTGAACAGCATCTGACAGTGAAACATGTTTGTAAACATTGATTTTGAAAAACTGCAGTCAACCTGTTTCTAATGCTCTAAAACAGCTTTTCGCGGGCTGAAAATGCCACTTTTGCCACTTACTGTATGGAGTCAATTCCTTGATACAACGTGACTGGAAACAGTTATTGCCTTCATATTTATCATATTTGAACAGCATCTGACAGTGAAACATGTTTGTAAACATTGATTTTGAAAAACTGCAGTCAACCTGTTTCTAATGCTCTAAAACAACTTTTCGCGGGCTGAAAATGCCACTTTTGCCACTTACTGTATGGAGTCAATTCCTTGATACAACGTGACTGGAAACAGTTATTGCCTTCATATTTATCATATTTGAACAGCATCTGACAGTGAAACATGTTTGTATGCATTGATTTTCAAATTGTGCACTGTTGCTATGTCTAATGCTCTAAAACAGCTTTTCGCGGGCTGAAAATGCCACTTTTGCCACTCACTGTATGGAGTAAATTCCTTGATACAACATGACTGGAAACAGCTTTTGCCTTCATATTTATCATATTTGAACAGCATCTGACAGTGAAACATGTTTGTAAACATTGATTTTGAAAAAGTGCACTGTTGCTATTTCTAATGCTCTAAAACAGCTTTTCGCGGGCTGAAAATGCCACTTTTGCCACTCACTGTATGGAGTAAATTCCTTGATACAACGTGACTGGAAACAGGTTTTGCCTTCATATCTATCATATTTGAACAGCATCTGACAGTGAAACATGTTTGTAAACATTGATTTTAAAATTGTGCACTGTTGCTATTTCTATTGCTTTAAAACAGCTTTTCGCGGGCTGAAAATGCCACTTTTGCATTTACTGTATGGAGTCAATTCCTTTATACAAAGTGACTGGAAAAAGCTTTTGCCTTCATATTTATCATATTTAAACAGCATCTGACAGTCAAACATGTTTGTAAACATTGATTTTCAAATTATAAACTGTTGCTATGTCTAATGCTCTAAAACAGCTTTTCGCGGGCTGAAAATGCCACTTTTGCCACTCACTGTATGGAGTCAAATCCTTGATACAATGTGACTGGAAACAGCTTTTGCCTTCATATTTATCATATTTGAACAGAATCTGACAGTGAAACATGTTTGTAAACATTGATTTTCAAATTGTGCACTGTTGCTATCTCTAATGCTCTAAAACAGCTTTTTGTGGGCTGAAAATGCCACTTTTGCCACTCACTGTATGGAGTAAATTCCTTGATACAACATGACTGGAAACAGCTTTTGCCTTCATATTAATCATATTTGAACAGCATCTGACAGTGAAACATGTTTGTAAACATTGATTTTGAAAAACTGCAGTCTACCTGTTTCTAACGCTCTAAAACAGCTTTTCGCCGGCTGAAACTGCCACTTTTGCCACTCACTGTATGGAGTCAATTCCTTGATACAACGTGACTGGAAACAGATACAGATCAAATATGATAGATATTTGAACAGCATCTGACAGTGAAACATGTTTTTAAACATTGATTTTCAAATTATGCACTGTTGCTATTTCTATTGCTTTAAAACAGCTTTTCGCGGGCTGAAAATGCCACTTTTGCATTTACTGTATGGAGTCAATTCCTTTATACAAAGTGACTGGAAAAAGCTTTTGCCTTCATCTTTATCATATTTAAACAGCATCTGACAGTCAAACATGTTTGTAAACATTGATTTTCAAATTATAAACTGTTGCTATGTCTAATGCTCTAAAACAGCTTTTCGCGGGCTGAAAATGCCACTTTTGCCACTCACTGTATGGAGTCAAATCCTTGATACAATGTGACTGGAAACAGCTTTTGCCTTCATATTTATCATATTTGAACAGAATCTGACAGTGAAACATGTTTGTAAACATTGATTTTCAAATTGTGCACTGTTGCTATCTCTAATGCTCTAAAACAGCTTTTTGTGGGCTGAAAATGCCACTTTTGCCACTCACTGTATGGAGTAAATTCCTTGATACAACATGACTGGAAACAGCTTTTGCCTTCATATTTATCATATTTGAACAGCATCTGACAGTGAAACATGTTTGTAAACATTGATTTTGAAAAACTGCAGTCTACCTGTTTCTAACGCTCTAAAACAGCTTTTCGCCGGCTGAAACTGCCACTTTTGCCACTCACTGTATGGAGTCAATTCCTTGATACAACGTGACTGGAAACAGATACAGATCAAATATGATAGATATTTGAACAGCATCTGACAGTGAAACATGTTTTTAAACATTGATTTTCAAATTATGCACTGTTGCTATTTCTATTGCTTTAAAACAGCTTTTCGCGGGCTGAAAATGCCACTTTTGCATTTACTGTATGGAGTCAATTCCTTTATACAAAGTTACTGGAAAAAGCTTTTGCCTTCATCTTTATCATATTTAAACAGCATCTGACAGTGAAACATGTTTGTAAACATTGATTCTCAAATTGTAAACTGTTGCTATGTCTAATGCTCTAAAACAGCTTTTTGCGGGTTGAAAATGCCACTTTTGCCACTCACTGTATGGAGTCAATTCCTTGATACAATGTGACTGGAAACAGCTTTTGCCTTCATATTTATCATATTTGAACAGCATCTGACAGTGAAACATGTTTGTAAACATTGATTTTCAAATTGTGCACTGTTGCTATGTCTAATGCTCTAAAACAGCTTTTCGCGGGCTGAAAATGCCACTTTTGCCACTTAATGCATGGAGTCAAATCTTTGACACAACCTGACTGGAAACATCTTTTGCCTTCATATTTATCATTTTTGAACAGCATCTGACAGTGAAACATGTTTGTAAACATAGATTTTTAAAAACTGCAGTCTACCTGTTTCTCATGCTCTAAAACAGATTTTCGCGGGCTGAAAATGCCACTTTTGCCACTCACTGTATGGAGTCAATTCCTTGACACAACCTGACTGGAAGCAGCTTTTGCCTTCATATTTATCATATTTGAACAGCATCTGACAGTGAAACATGTTTGTAAACATTGATTTTGAAAAACTGCAGTCTACCTGTTTCTCATGCTCTAAAACAGCTTTTCGCTGGCTGAAAATGCCACTTTTGCCACTCACTGTATGGAGTCAATTCCTTCATACAACGTTACTGGAAACAGCTTTTGCCTTCATATTTATCATATTTGAACAGCATCTGACAGTGAAACATGTTTGTAAACATTGATTTTCAAAAAGTGCACTGTTGCTATTTCTAATGCTCTAAAACAGCTTTTCGCGCGCTGTAAATGCCACTTTAGCCACATACTGCATTGTGTCAATTCCTTGATACAACGTGACTGGAAAAAGCTTTTGCCTTCATATTTATCATATTTGAACAGCATCTGACAGTGAAACATGTTTGTAAACATTGATTTTGAATATCTAGAGTCTACCTGTTTCTCATGCTCTAAAACAGCTTTTCGCGGGCTGCAAATGCCACTTTTGCCACTTACTGTATGGAGTCAATTCCTTGACACAACTTGACTGGAAACAGCTTTTGCCTTCACATTTATCATATTTGAACAGCATCTGACAGTGAAACATGTTTGTAAACATTGATTTTCAAATTGTGCACCGTTGCTATGTCTAATGCTCTAAATGAGCTTTTCGCGGGCTGAAAATGCCACTTTTGCCACTCACTGTATGGATTCAATTCCTTGACACAACATGACTGGAAAACAGCTTTTGCCTTCATATTTATAATATTTGAACAGCATCTGACATTGAAACATGTTTGTACACATTGATTTTCAAAAACTGCAGTCTACCCGTTTCTATTGCTCGAAAATAGCTTTTCGCGGGCTGAAAATGCCACTTTTGCCACTTACCTTATGGAGTCAATTCCTTGACACAACCTGACTGGAAGCAGCTTTTGCCTTCATATTTATCATATTTGAACAGCATCTGACAGTGAAACATGTTTGTAAACATTGATTTTGAAAAACTGCAGTGTACCTGTTTCTCATGCTCTAAAACAGCTTTTCGCGGGCTGAAAATGCCACTTTTACCACTCACTGTATGGAGTCAATTCCTTTATACAACGTGACTGGAAACAGCTTTTGCCTTCATATTTATCATATTTGAACAGCATCTGACAGTGAAACATGTTTGTAAACATTGATTTTTAAAAAGTGCACTGTTGCTATTTCTAATGCTCTAAAACAGCTTTTCGCGCGCTGTAAATGCCACTTTAGCCACATACTGTATGGTGTCAATTCCTTGATACAACGTGACTGGAAAAAGCTTTTGCCTTCATATTTATCATATTTGAACAGCATCTGACAATGAAACATGTTTGTAAACATTGTTTTGAAAAACTGCAGTCTAGCCGTCTCTCATGCTCTAAAACAGCTTTTCGCGGGCTGAAAATGCCACTTTTGCCACTCACTGTATGGAGTCAATTCCTTGATACAACGTGACTGGAAACAGCTTTTGCCTTCATATCTATCATATTTTAACAGCATCTGACAGTGAAACATATTTGTAAATATTGATTTTCAAATTGTGCACTGTTGCTATGTCTAATGCTCTAAAACAGCTTTTCGCGGGCTGAAAATTCCACTTTTGCCACTCACTGTATGGAGTCAATTCCTTCATACAACGTGACTGGAAACAGCTTTAGCCTTCATATCTATCATATTTGAACAGCATCTGACAGTGAAACATGTTTGTAAGCATTGATTTTCAAATTGTGCACTGTTGCTATGTCTAATGCTCTAAAACAGCTTTTCGCGGGCTGAAAATGCCACTTTTGCCAATCACTGTATGGAGTAAATTCCTTGATACAACATGACTGGAAACAGCTTTTGCCTTCATATTTATCATATTTGAACAGCATCTGACAGTGAAACATGTTTGTAAACATTGATTTTGAAAAACTGCAGTCTACCTGTTTCTAATGCTCTAAAACAGCTTTTCGCGGGCTGAAAATGCCACTTTTGCCACTCACTGTATGGAGTCAATTCCTTCATACAACGTGACTGGAAACAGGTTCTGCCTTCATATCTATCATATTTGAACAGCATCTGACAGTGAAACATGTTTGTAAACATTGATTTTCAAATTGTGCACTGTTGCTATTTCTATTGCTTTAAAACAGCTTTTCGCGGGCTGAAAATGCCACTTTTGCATTTACTGTATGGAGTCAATTCCTTTATACAAAGTGACTGGAAAAAGCTTTTGCCTTCATATCTATCATATTTAAACAGCATCTGACAGTGAAACATGTTTGTAAACATTGATTTTCAAATTGTAAACTGTTCCTATGTCTATTGCTCTAAAACAGCTTTTCGCGGGCTGAAAATGCCACTTTTGCCACTCACTGTATGGAGTCAATTCCTTGATACAACGTGACTGGAAACAGCTTTTGCCTTCATATTTATCATATTTGAACAGCATCTGACAGTGAAACATGTTTGTAAACATTGATTTTGAAAAACTGCAGTCAACCTGTTTCTAATGCTCTAAAACAGCTTTTCGCGGGCTGAAAATGCCACTTTTGCCACTTATTGTATGGAGTCAATTCCTTTATACAATGTGACTGGAAAAAGCTTCTGCCTTCATATTTATCATATTTGAACAGCATCTGACAGTGAAACATGTTTGTAAACATTGATTTTCAAAAAGTGCACTGTTGCTATTTCTAATGCTCTAAAACAGCTTTTCGCGGGCTGAAAATGCCACTTTTGCCACTCACTGTATGGAGTCAATTCCTTGTCACAACCTGAGTGGAAGCAGCTTTTGCCTTCATATTTATCATATTTGAACAGTATCTGACAGTGAAACATGTTTGTAAACATTGATTTTGAAAAACTGCAGTCTACCTGTTTCTCATGCTCTAAAACAGCTTTTCGCGGGCTGAAAATGCCACTTTTGCCACTCACTGTATGGAGTCAATTCCTTCATACAACGTGACTGGAAACAGCTTTTGCCTTCATATTTATCATGTTTGAACAGCATCTCACAGTGAAACATGTTTGTAAACATTGATTTTGAAAAACTGCAGTCTACCTGTTTCTAATGCTCTAAAACAGCTTTTCGCGGGCTGAAAATGCCACTTTTGCCACTTACTTCATATTTATCACATTTGAACAGCATCTGACAGTGAAACATGTTTGTAAACATTGATTTTCAAAAAGTGCACTGTTGCTATTTCTAATGCTCTAAAACAGCTTTTCGCGCGCTGTAAATGCCACTTTAGCCACATACTGTATGGTGTCAATTCCTTGATACAACGTGACTGGAAAAAGCTTTTGCCTTCATATTTATCATATTTGAACAGCATCTGACAGTGAAAAATGTTTGTAAACATTGTTTTGAAAAACTGCAGTCTAGCCGTTTCTCATGCTCTAAAACAGCTTTTCGCGGGCTGAAAATGCCACTTTTGCCACTCACTGTATGGAGTCAATTCCTTGATACAACGTGACTGGAAACAGCTTTTGCCTTCATATCTATCATATTTTAACAGCATCTGACAGTGAAACATATTTGTAAACATTGATTTTCAAATTGTAAACTGTTGCTATGTCTATTGCTCTAAAACAGCTTTTCGCTGGCTGAAAATGCCACTTTTGCCACTCACTGCATGGAGTCAATTCCTTCATTCAACGTGACTGGAAACAGCTTTTGCCTTCATATCTATCATATTTGAACAGCATCTGACAGTGAAACATGTTTGTAAACATTGATTTTCAAATTGTGCACTGTTGCTATGTCTATTGCTCTAAAACAGCTTTTCGCGGTCTGAAAATGCCACTTTTGCCACTCACTGTATGGAGTAAATTCCTTTATACAACATGACTGGAAACAGCTTTTGCCTTCATATTTATCATATTTGAACAGCATCTGACAGTGAAACATGTTTGTAAACATTGATTTTGAAAAACTGCAGTCAACCTGTTTCTAATGCTCTAAAACAGCTTTTCGCGGGCTGAAAATGCCACTTTTGCCACTTACTGTATGGAGTCAATTCCTTGATACAACGTGACTGGAAACAGTTATTGCCTTCATATTTATCATATTTGAACAGCATCTGACAGTGAAACATGTTTGTAAACATTGATTTTCAAATTGTGCACTGTTGCTATGTCTAATGATCTAAAACATCTTTTCGCGGGCTGAAAATGCCACTTTTGCCACTCACTGTATGGAGTCAATTCCTTCATACAACGTGACTGGAAACAGGTTCTGCCTTCATATCTATCATATTTGAACAGCATCTGACAGTGAAACATGTTTGTAAGCATTGATTTTCAAATTGTGCACTGTTGCTATGTCTAATGGTCTAAAACAGCTTTTCGCGGGCTGAAAATGCCACTTTTGCCACTCACTGTATGGAGTAAATTCCTTGATACAACATGACTGGAAACAGCTTTTGCCTTCATATTTATCATATTTGAACAGCATCTGACAGTGAAACATGTTTGTCAACATTGATTTTGAAAAACTGCAGTCTACCTGTTTCTAATGCTCTAAAACAGCTTTTCGCGGGCTGAAAATGCCACTTTTGCCACTCACTGTATGGAGTAAATTCCTTGATACAACGTGACTGGAAACAGGTTTTGCCTTCATATCTATCATATTTGAACAGCATCTGACAGTGAAGCATGTTTGTAAACATTGATTTTAAAATTGTGCACTGTTGCTATTTCTATTGCTTTAAAACAGCTTTTCGCGGACTGAAAATGCCACTTTTGCATTTACTGTATGGAGTTAATTCCTTTATACAAAGTGACTGGAAAAAGCTTTTGCCTTCATATTTATCATATTTAAACAGCATCTGACAGTCAAACATGTTTGTAAACATTGATTTTCAAATTATAAACTGTTGCCATGTCTAATGCTCTAAAACAGCTTTTCGCGGGCTGCAAATGCCACTTTTGCCACTTACTGTATGGAGTCAATTCCTTGACACAACTTGACTGGAAACAGCTTTTGCCTTCACATTTATCATATTTGAACAGCATCTGACAGTGAAACATGTTTGTAAACATTGATTTTCAAATTGTGCACCGTTGCTATGTCTAATGCTCTAAATGAGCTTTTCGCGGGCTGAAAATGCCACTTTTGCCACTCACTGTATGGATTCAATTCCTTGACACAACATGACTGGAAAACAGCTTTTGCCTTCATATTTATAATATTTGAACAGCATCTGACATTGAAACATGTTTGTACACATTGATTTTCAAAAACTGCAGTCTACCCGTTTCTATTGCTCGAAAATAGCTTTTCGCGGGCTGAAAATGCCACTTTTGCCACTTACCTTATGGAGTCAATTCCTTGACACAACCTGACTGGAAACAGCTTTTGCCTTCAAATTTATCATTTTTGAACAGCATCTGACAGTGAAACATGTTTGTAAACATTGATTTTAAAAAACTGCAGTCTACCTGTTTCTCATGCTCTAAAACAGCTTTTCGCAGGCTGAAAATGCCACTTTTGATACTTACTGTATGGAGTCAATTCCTTGATACAACGTGACTGGAAACAGCTTTTGCCTTCATATTTATCATATTTGAACAGCATCTGACAGTGAAACATGTTTGTAAACATTGACTTTAAAAAACTGCAGTCTACCTGTTTCTCATGCTGTAAAACAGCTTTTGGCGGGCTGAAAATGCCACTTTTGCCACTCACTGTATGGAGTCAATTCCTTGATACAAAGTGACTGGAAACAGCTATTGCCTTCATGTTTATCATATTTGAACAGCATCTGACAGTGAAACATGTTTGTAAACATTGATTTTAAAATTGTGCACTGTTGCTATGTCTAATGCTCTAAAACAGCTTTTCGCGGGCTGAAAATGCCACTTTTGCCACTTAATGCATGGAGTCAAATCCTTGACACAACCTGACTGGAAACAGCTTTTGCCTTCATATTTATCAAATTTAAACAGCATCTGACAGTGAAACATGTTTGTAAACATAGATTT
>JAMOIN010002077.1:0-27830 GCA_024666655.1 Dascyllus trimaculatus
AGAGCGACTTGGGACCTGAGAGCGACGCGGGACCAGAGAGCGACGTGGGAACACAGAGGAGAGCGACGCGGGACCAGAGAGCGACGCGGGACCAGAGAGCGACGTGGGAACACCGAGGAGAGCGACGTGGGAACACCGAGGAAAGCGACGTGGGACCAGAGAGCGACTTGGGACCTAATAGCGACGTGGGACAAGAGAGCAACGCGGGTTCAGAGAGTGACGTGGGAACACCGAGGAGAGCGACGTGGGACCAGAGAACGACGTGGGACCTGAGAGCGACGTGGAACGTGAGAGCGACGCGGGACCAGAGAGTGACGCGAGACCAGAGAGCGATGTGGGAACACCGAGTAGAGCGACGTGGGACCAGAGAGCGACGTGGGACCAGAGAGCGACGCGGGACCAGAGAGCAACATGGGAACACCGAGGAGAGCGACGTGGGAACAGAGAGCGACATGGGAACGCCGAGGACAGCGACGCGGGACCAGAGAGCGATGTGGGAACGCCGAGGAGAGTGACGTGGGACCAGAGAGCGACGTCGGACCTGAGAGCGACGAGGGACCAGAGAGCGACGTGGGACCTGAGAGGGACGTGTGCCCAGGGAGCGACGTGGGAACACCGAGGAGAGCGACGTGGGACCAGAGAGCGACGCGGGACCAGAGAGCGACGAGGGACCTGAGAGCGACGTGGGAACAATGAGCAACGCGGGACCAGAGAGAGACGTGGGAACACCGAGGAGAGCGACGTGGGACCAGAGAGCGACGTGGGACCAGAGAGCGACGTGGGACCAGAGAGCGACGCGGGACCAGAGAGCGACGCGGGACCAGAGAGCGACGTGGGAACACCGAGGAGAGCGACGTGGGACCAGAGAGCGACGTGGGACCTGAGAGCGACGTGGGACCTGAGAGCGACGTGGGACCTGAGAGCGACGTGGGACCAGAGAACGACGTGGGACCAGAGAGCGATGTGGGAACGCCGAGGAGAGTGACGTGAGACCAGAGAGCGACGTGGGACCAGAGAGCGACGTGGGAACGCCGAGGAGAGCGACGCGGGACGAGAGAGCGACGTGGGACCATAGAGCGACGTGGGACCAGAGAGCGACGGGGAACCAGAGAGTGACGGGTGGAACCGAGAACCCCGTGCAATGAACCACAGGTGAGTACGACGCGGGACCTGAGAGCGATGTGGGAACGCCGAGGAGAGTGACGTGAGACCAGAGAGCGACGTGGGACCAGAGAGCGACGTGGGACCCGAGAGCAACGCCGGACCAGAGAGCGACGTGGGAACACCGAGGAAAGCAACGTGGGACCAGAGACCGACGTGGGACCTGAGAGCGATGTGGGACCAGAGAGCGACGTGGGAACACCGAGGAGAGTGACGTGGGAACGCCGAGGAGAGCGACGCGGGACGAGAGAGCGACA
This sequence comes from Dascyllus trimaculatus, assembly GCA_024666655.1. NCBI lineage: Eukaryota > Metazoa > Chordata > Actinopteri > Pomacentridae > Dascyllus > Dascyllus trimaculatus. Next base: position 1,419 of record JAMOIN010002077.1, read on the forward strand.
TGGGACCATAGAGCGACGTGGGACCATAGAGCGACGGGGAACCAGAGAGCGACGTGGGAAAGCCGAGGAGAGTGACGTAGGACCAGAGAGCGACGTGGGACCAGAGAGCGACGTGGGACCAGAGAGCGACGCGGGATCAGAGAGTGACGTGGGAACGCCGAGGAGAGTGACGTGGGACCAGAGAGCGTCGTGGGACCTGAGAGCGACGTGGGAACACCGAGGAGAGCGACGTGGGACCAAGAAGCAACATGGGACCTGAGAGCGGCGTGGGACCAGAGAGCGACGTGAGAACACTGAGGAGAGCGACGTGTGACCAGAGGGCGACGTGGGACCAGAGAGCGACGTGGGATCGCCGAGGAGAGCGACGCGGGACCAGACAGCGATGTGGGAACGCCGAGGAGAGCGACGTGGGACCAGAGAGCGACGTGGGACCTGAGAGCAACGCGGGACCAGAGAGCGACGTGGGACCAGAGAGCGACGTGACCCAGAGAGCGACGCGAGACCAGAGAGTGACGTGGGAACGCCGAGGAGGGCGACGCGGGATCAGAGAGCGATGTGGGAACACCGAGGAGAGCAACGTGGGACCAGAGAGCGACGTGACAGAAGGCGGCAACGAGACCAGAGTAGCCGTCGGGGCGCCCGGAGGGCGACGGGATCAGAGAGCGTGTAGAACACCGAGAGAGCAACGTGGGACCAGAGACGATGTGGGAACACCGAGTAGAGCGACGTGGGACCAGAGAGCGACGTGGGACCAGAGAACGACGCGGGACCAGAGAGCAACATGGGAACACCGAGGAGAGCGACATGGGAACAGAGAGCGATGCGGGACCAGGGAGCGACGTCGGACCTGAGAGCGACGTGGGACCAGAGAGCGACGTGGGACCTGAGAGCGACGTGTGCCCAGAGAGCGACGTGGGAACACCGAGGAGAGCGACGTGGGACCTGAGAGCGATGCGGGACCAGGGAGCGACGTGGGACCTGAGAGCGACGTGGGACCAGAGAGCGATGTGGGAACGCCGAGGAGAGTGACGTGAGACCAGAGAGCGACGTGGGACCAGAGAGCGACGTGGGAACGCCGAGGAGAGCGACGCGGGACGAGAGAGCGACGTGGGACCATAGAGCGACGTGGGACCAGAGAGCGACGGGGAACCAGAGAGTGACGGGTGGAACCGAGAACCCCGTGCAATGAACCACAGGTCAGTACGACGCGGGACCTGAGAGCGTCATGGGACCTGAGAGCGGCGTGGGACAGGGGAGGAGATAAGCGGGACCAGAAGCGGCCGTGGGGTTTCTGCAGAGGAGAGTGACGTGGGACCAGAGAGCGACGTGGGACCTGAGAGCGACGTGGGAACACCGAGGAGAGCAAGGTGGGACCAAGAAGCAACATGGGACCTGAGAGCGGCGTGGGACCAGAGAGCGACGTGGGAACACTGAGGAGAGCGACGTGGGACCAGAGAGCGACGTGGGACCAGAGAGTGACGTGGGAACGCCGAGGAGGGCGACGCGGGATCAGAGAGCGATGTGGGAACACCGAGGAGAGCAACGTGGGACCAGAGAGCGACGTGGGAACACCGAGGAGAGCGACGTGGGACCAGAGAGCGACGTGGGACCTGAGAGCGACGTGGAACGTGAGAGCGACGCGGGACCAGAGAGCGACGCGGGACCAGAGAGCGATGTGGGAACACCGAGTAGAGCGACGTGGGACCACAGAGCGACGTGGGACCAGAGAACGACGCGGGACCAGAGAGCAACGTGGGAACACCGAGGAGAGCGACAAGGGAACAGAGAGCGATGCGGGACCAGGGAGCGACGTGGGACCTGAGAGCGACGTGGGACCAGAGAGCGATGTGGGAACGCCGAGGAAAGTGACGTGAGACCAGAGAGCGACGCGGGACCAGAGAGCGACGTGGGAACACCGAGGAGAGCGACGTGGGACCTCATAGCGACGTGGGACAAGAGAGCAACGCGGGATCAGAGAGTGACGTGGGAACGCCGAGGAGAGTGACGTGGGACCAGAGAGCGTCGTGGGACCTGAGAGCGACGTGGGAACACCGAGGAGAGCGACGTGGGACCAAGAAGCAACATAGGACCTGAGAGCGGCGTGGGACCAGAGAGCGACGTGAGAACACTGAGGAGAGCGACGTGTGACCAGAGAGCGACGTGGGACCAGAGAGCGACGTGGGATCGCCGAGGAGAGCGACGCGGGACCAGACAGCGATGTGGGAGCGCCGAGGAGAGCGACGTGGGACCAGAGAGCGACGTGGGACCTGAGAGCAACGCGGGACCAGAGAGCGACGTGGGACCAGAGAGCGACGTGACCCAGAGAGCGACGCGAGACCAGAGAGTGACGTGGGAACGCCGAGGAGGGCGACGCGGGATCAGAGAGCGATGTGGGAACACCGAGGAGAGCAACGTGGGACCAGAGAGCGACGTGGGAACACCGAGGAGAGCGACGTGGGACCAGAGAGCGACGCGGGACCAGAGAGCGACGAGGGACCTGAGAGCGACGTGGGAACAATGAGCAACGCGGGACCAGAGAGAGACGTGGGAACACCGAGGAGAGCGACGTGGGACCAGAGAGCGACGTGGGACCTGAGAGCGACGTGGAACGTGAGAGCGACGCGGGACCAGAGAGCGACGCGGGACCAGAGAGCGATGTGGGAACACCGAGGAGAGTGACGTGGGACCAGAGAGCGACGTCGGACCTGAGAGCGACGTGTGACCAGAGAGCGACGTGGGACCTGAGAGCGACGTGTGCCCAGAGAGCGACGTGGGAACACCGAGGAGAGCGACGTGGGACCTGAGAGCGATGCGGGACCAGGGAGCGACGTGGGACCTGAGAGCGACGTGGGACTAGAGAGCGATGTGGGAACGCCGAAGAGAGTGACGTGAGACCAGAGAGCGACGTGGGACCAGAGAGCGACGTGGGAACGCCGAGGAGAGCGACGCGGGACGAGAGAGCGACGTGGGACCATAGAGCGACGTGGGACCAGAGAGCGACGGGGAACCAGAGAGTGACGGGTGAAACCGAGAACCCCTTGCAATGAACCACAGGTGAGTACGACGCGGGACCAGAGAGCGACGTGGGACAGGAGAGCAACGCGGGACCAGAGAGCGACGTGGGAACGCCGAGGAGAGTGACGTGGGACCAGACAGCGACGTGGGACCAGAGAGCGACGCGGGACCAGAGAGCGACGAGGGACCTGAGAGCGACGTGGGAACAATGAGCAACGCGGGACCAGAGAGAGACGTGGGAACACCGAGGAGAGCGACGTGGGACCAGAGAGCGACGTGGGACCTGAGAGCGACGTGGGACCGGAGAGCAACGCCGGACCAGAGAGCAACATGGGAACACCGAGGAGAGCGACGTGGGAACAGAGACCGACGTCGGAACGCCGAAGAGAGCGACGCGGGACCAGAGAGCGATGTGGGAACGCCGAGGAGAGTGACATGGGACCAGAGAGCGACGTTAGACCTGAGAGCGACGTGTGACCAGAGAGCGACGTGGGAACACCGAGGAGAGCGACGTGGGACCAGAGAGCAACGCGGGACGAGAGAGCGACGTGGGAACGCCGAGGAGAGCGACGTGGGACCAGAGAGCGACGTGGGACCTGAGAGCGACGTGGAATCGTGAGAGCGACGCGGGACCAGAGAGCGACGCGGGACCAGAGAGCGATGTGGGAACACCGAGTAGAGCGACGTGGGACCAGAGAGCGACGTGGGACCAGAGAACGACGCGGGACCAGAGAGCAACATGGGAACACCGAGGAGAGCGACATGGGAACAGAGAGCGATGCGGGACCAGGGAGCGACGTGGGACCTGAGAGCGACGTGGGACCAGAGAGCGATGTGGGAACGCCGAAGAGAGTGACGTGAGACCAGAGTGCGACCTGGGACCAGAGAGCGACGTGGGAACGCCGAGGAGAGCGACGCGGGACCAGAGAGCGACGTGGGACCTGAGAGCAACGCGGGACCAGAGAGCGACGTGGGACCAGAGAGCGACGTGACCCAGAGAGCGACGCGGGACCAGAGAGTGACGTGGGAACGCCGAGGAGGGCGACGCGGGATCAGAGAGCGATGTGGGAACACCGAGGAGAGCAACGTGGGACCAGAGAGCGACGTGGGAACACCGAGGAGAGCGACGTGGGACCTGAGAACGACGTGGAACGTGAGAGCGACGCGGGACCAGAGAGCGACGCGGGACCAGAGAGCGATGTGGGAACACCGAGGAGAGCGACGTGGGACCAGAGAGCGACGTGGGACCAGAGAACGACGCGGGACCAGAGAGCAACATGGGAACACCGAGGAGAGCGACATGGGAACAGAGAGCGATGCGGGACCAGGGAGCGACGTGGGACCTGAGAGCGACGTGGGACCAGAGAGCGATGTGGGAACGCCGAGGAGAGTGACGTGAGACCAGAGAGCAACGCGGGACCTGAGAGCGACGTGGGAACACTGAGGAGAGCGACGTGGGACCTGAGAGCGATGTGGGACCAGAGAGCGATGCGGGAATGCCAAGGAGAGCGACGCGGAACCAGAGAGCGACGTGGGACCTGAGAGCGACGTGGGACCTGAGAGCGAAGTGGGACCAGAGAGCGACGCGGGACCAGAGAGCGACGTGGGAACACCGAGGAGAGCGACGTGGGACCAGAGCGTGACGTGGGACCAGAAAGTGACGTGGGAACACCGAGGAGAGCGACGCGGGACCAGAGAGCAATTTGGAAACGCCGAGGAGAGTGACGTGGGACCAGAGAGCGACGTGGGACCTGATAGCGACGTGGGACAGGAGAGCAACGCGGGACCAGAGAGCGACGTGGGAACGCCAAGGAGAGTGACGTGGGACCAGAGAGCGACGTGGGACCAGAGAGCGACGCGGGACCAGAGAGCAACATGGGAACACCGAGGAGAGCGACATGGGAACAGAGACCGACGTCGGAACGCCGAGGAGAGCGACGCGGGACCAGAGAGCGATGTGGGAACGCCGAGGAGAGTGACATGGGACCAGAGAGCGACGTTAGACCTGAGAGCGACGTGTGACCAGAGAGCGACGTGGGAACACCGAAGAGAGCGACGTGGGACCAGAGAGCGACGCGGGACCAGAGAGCGACGAGGGACCTGAGAGCGACGTGGGACCTGAAAGCGACGTGGGACCAGGGAGCAACGCGGGACGAGAGAGCGACGTGGGAACGCCGAGGAGAACGACGTGGGACCAGAGAGCAACATGGGACCTGAGAGCGACGCGGGACCAGAGAGCGACGTGGGACCTGAAAGCGACGTGGGACCAGAGAGCAACGCGGGACCAGAGAGCAACGTGGCAATGCCGAGCAGGGCGACGCGGGACCAGAGAGCGATGTGGGAACGCCAAGGAGAGCGACGTTGGACCTGAGAGCAACGTGGGACCAGAGAGCAATGTGGGACCAGAGAGCAACGCGGGACCAGAGAGCGACGTGGGATCGCCGAGGAGAGCGACGCGGGAACGCCGAGGAATAGCGACGTGGGACCTGAGAGCAACGCGGGACCAGAGAGCGACGCGGGACCAGAGAGCGACGTGGGAACACCGAGCGACGTGGGAACACCGAGGAGAGCGACGTGGGACCAGAGAGCGACGTGGGAACACCGAGGAGAGCGACGTGGGACCAGAGAGCGACGCGGGACCAGAGAGCGACGTGGGAACAATGAGCAACGCGGGACCAGAGAGAGACGTGGGAACACCGAGGAGAGCGACGTGGGACCAGAGAGCGACGTGGGAACGCCGAGGAGAGCGACGCGGGACGAGAGAGCGACGTGGGACCATAGAGTGACGTGGGACCAGAGAGCGACGGGGAACCAGAGAGTGACGGGTGGAACCGAGAACCCCGTGCAATGAACCACAGGTCAGTACGACGCGGGACCTGAGAGCGTCATGGGACCTGAGAGCGACGCGGGACCAGAGAGCGACGTGGGAACACAGAGGAGAGCGACGCGGGACCAGAGAGCGACGTGGGAACACCGAGGAGAGCGACGTGGGAACACCGAGGAAAGCGACGTGGGAACACCGAGGAAAGCGACGTGGGACCAGAGAGCCACGTGGGACCTAATAGCGACGTGGGACAAGAGAGCAACGCAGGATCAGAGAGTGACGTGGGAACGCCGAGGAGAGTGACGTGGGACCAGAGAGCGACGTGGCACCTGAGAGCGACGTGGGAACACCGAGGAGAGCGACGTGGGACCAAGGAGCAACATGGGACCTGAAAGCGGCGTGGGACCAGAGAGCGACGTGGGAACAGAGAGCGACGTGGGAACACTGAGGAGAGCGACGTGGCACCAGAGAGGGACGTGGGAACACAGAGGAGAGCGACGCGGGACCAGAGAGCGACCTGGGACCAGAGAGCGACGTGGGAACACCGAGGAGAGCGACGTGGGAACACCAAGGAGAGCGACGTGTGACCAGAGAGCGACGTGGGAACGCCGAGGAGAGCAACGCGGGACGAGAGAGCGACGTGGGACCATAGAGCGACGTGGGACCAGAGAGCGACGGGGAACCAGAGAGTGACGGGTGGAACCGAGAACCCCGTGCAATGAACCACAGGTGAGTACGACGCGGGACCTGAGAGCGACATGGGACCTGAGAGCGACGCGGGACCAGAGAGCGACGTGGGAACACAGAGGAGAGCGACGCGGGACCAGAGAGCGACGCGGGACCAGAGAGCGACGTGGGAACACAGAGGAGAGCGACGTGGGAACACCGAGGAAAGCGACGTGGGACCAGAGAGCGACGTGGGACCTCATAGCGACGTGGGACAAGAGAGCAACGCGGGATCAGAGAGTGACGTGGGAACACCGAGGAGAGCGACGTGGGACCAGAGAGCGACGTGGGACCTGAGAGCGACGTGGAACGTGAGAGCGACGCGGGACCAGAGAGCGACGCGGGACCAGAGAGCGATGTGGGAACACCGAGTAGAGCGACGTGGGACCAGAGAGCGACGTGGGACCAGAGAGCGACGCGGGACCAGAGAGCGACGAGGGACCTGAGAGCGACGTGGGAACAATGAGCAACGCGGGACCAGAGAGAGACGTGGGAACACCGAGGAGAGCGACGTGGGACCAGAGAGCGACGTGGGACCTGAGAGCGACGTGGGATCGGAGAGCAACGCCGGACCAGAGAGCGACGTGGGAACACCGAGGAAAGCAACGTGGGACCAGAGACCGACGTGGGACCTGAGAGCGATGTGGGACCAGAGAGCGACGTGGGAACACCGAGGAGAGTGACGTGGGACCAGAGAGCGACGTGGGAACGCCGAGGAGAGCGACGCGGGACGAGAGAGCGACGTGGGACCATAGAGCGACGTGGGACCAGAGAGCGACGGGGAACCAGAGAGTGACGGGTGGAACCGAGAACCCCGTGCAATGAACCACAGGTGAGTACGACGCGGGACCTGAGAGCGACGTGGGACCTGAGAGCAACGCGGGACCAGAGAGCGACGAGGGACCTGAGAGCGACGTGGGAACAATGAGCAACGCGGGACCAGAGAGAGACGTGGGAACACCGAGGAGAGCGACGTGGGAACACCGAGGAAAGCGACGTGGGACCAGAGAGCCACGTGGGACCTAATAGCGACGTGGGACAAGAGAGCAACGCGGGATCAGAGAGTGACGTGGGAACGCCGAGGAGAGTGACGTGGGACCAGAGAGCGACGTGGGACCTGAGAGCGACGTGGGAACACCGAGGAGAGCGACGTGGGACCAAGGAGCAACATGGGACCTGAGAGCGGCGTGGGACCAGAGAGCGACGTGGGAACAGAGAGCGACGTGGGAACACTGAGGAGAGCGACGTGGCACCAGAGAGGGACGTGGGAACACAGAGGAGAGCGACGCGGGACCAGAGAGCGACCTGGGACCAGAGAGCGACGTGGGAACGCCGAGGAGAGTGACGTGGGACCAGAGAGCGACGTGGGACCAGAGAGCGACGCGGGACCAGAGAGCAACATGGGAACACCGAGGAGAGCGACGTGGGAACAGAGACCGACGTCGGAACGCCGAGGAGAGCGACGCGGGACCAGAGAGCGATGTGGGAACGCCGAGGAGAGTGACATGGGACCAGAGAGCGACGTTAGACCTGAGAGCGACGTGTGACCAGAGAGCGACGTGGGAACACCGAGGAGAGCGACGCGGGACCAGAGAGCGACGCGGGACCAGAGAGCGACGAGGGACCTGAGAGCGACGTGGGACCTGAAAGCGACGTGGGACCAGAGAGCAACGCGGGACGAGAGAGCGACGTGGGAACGCCGAGGAGAGCGACATGGGACCAGAGAGCAACATGGGACCTGAGAGCGACGCGGGACCAGAGAGCGACGTGGGACCTGAAAGCGACGTGGGACCAGAGAGCAACGCGGGACCAGAGAGCAACGTGGGAACGCCGAGCAGGGCGACGCGGGACCAGAGAGCGATGTGGGAACGCCAAGGAGAGCGACGTTGGACCTGAGAGCAACGTGGGACCAGAGAGCAATGTGGGACCAGAGAGCAACGCGGGACCAGAGAGCGACGTGGGATCGCCGAGGAGAGCGACGCGGGACCAGACAGCGATGTGGGAACGCCGAGGAGAGCGACGTGGGACCAGAGAGCGACGTGGGACCTGACAGCAACGCGGGACCAGAGAGCGACGCGGGACCAGAGAGCGACGTGGGAACACCGAGCGACGTGGGAACACCGAGGAGAGCGACGTGGGACCAGAGAGCGACGTGGGACCTGAGAGCGACGTGGGACCAGAAAGTGACGTGGGAACACCGAGGAGAGCGACGCGGGACCAGAGAGCAATGTGGGAACGCCGAGGAGAGTGACGTGGGACCAGAGAGCGACGTGGGACCTGATAGCGACGTGGGACAGGAGAGCAACGCGGGACCAGAGAGCGACGTGGGAACGCCGAGGAGAGTGACGTGGGACCAGAGAGCGACGTGGGACCAGAGAGCGACGTGGGACCAGAGAGCGACGCGGGACCAGAGAGCAACATGGGAACACCGAGGAGAGCGACGTGGGAACAGAGACCGACGTCGGAACGCCGAGGAGAGCGACGCGGGACCAGAGAGCGATGTGGGAACGCCGAGGAGAGTGACATGGGACCAGAGAGCGACGTTAGACCTGAGAGCGACGTGTGACCAGAGAGCGACGTGGGAACACCGAGGAGAGCGACGTGGGACCAAGGAGCAACATGGGACCTGAGAGCAGCGTGGGACCAGAGAGCGACGTGGGAACAGAGAGCGACGTGGGAACACTGAGGAGAGCGACGCGGGACCAGAGAGCGACGCGGGACCAGAGAGCGAAGTGGGAACACCGAGGAGAGCGACGTGGGAACACCGAGGAAAGCGACGTGGGACGAGAGAGCCACGTGGGACCGAATAGCGACGTGGGACAAGAGAGCAACGCGGGATCAGAGAGTGACGTGGGAACACCGAGGAGAGCGACCTGGGACCAGAGAACGACGTGGGACCTGAGAGCGACGTGGAACGTGAGAGCGACGCGGGACCAGAGAGCGACGCGGGACCAGAGAGCGATGTGGGAACACCGAGTAGAGCGACGTGGGACCAGAGAGCGACGTGGGACCAGAGAGCGACGCGGGACCAGAGAGCAACATGGGAACACCGAGGAGAGCGACGTGGGAACAGAGAGTGACGTGGGAACGCCGAGGACAGCGACGCGGGACCAGAGAGCGATGTGGGAACGCCGAGGAGAGTGACGTGGGACCAGAGAGCGACGTGGGACCTGAGAGCGATGCGGGACCAGGGAGCGACGTGGGACCTGAGAGCGACGTGGGACCAGAGAGCGACGTGGGAAAGCCGAGGAGAGTGACGTGGGACCAGAGAGCGACGTGGGACCAGAGAGCGACGTGGGACCAGAGAGCGACGCGGGACCAGAAAGCAACATGGGAACACCGAAGAGAGCGACGTGGGAACAGAGACCGACGTCGGAACGCCGTGGAGAGCGACGCGGGACCAGAGCGCGATGTGGGAACGCCGAGGAGAGTGACGTGGGACCAGAGAGCGACGTTAGACCTGAGAGCGACGTGTGACCAGAGAGCGACGTGGGAACACCGAGGAGAGCGACGTGGGACCAGAGAGCGACGCGGGACCTGAGAGCGACGAGGGACCTGAGAGCGACGTGGGAACAATGAGCAACGCGGGACCAGAGAGAGACGTCGGAACGCCGAGGAGAGCGACGCGGGACCAGAGAGCGATGTGGGAACGCCGAGGAGAGTGACGTCGGACCAGAGAGCGACGTGGGACCTGAGAGCGACGTGGGACCAGAGAGCGACGTGGGAACACAGAGGAGAGCGACGCGGGACCAGAGAGCAATGTGGGAACGCCGAGGAGAGTGACGTGGGACCAGAGAGCGACGTGGGACCTGATAGCGACGCGGGACCAGAGAGCGACGAGGGACCTAAGAGCGACGTTGGAACAATGAGCAACGCGGGACCAGAGAGAGACGTGGGAACACCGAGGAGAGCGACGTGGGACCAGAGAGCGACGTGGGACCTGAGAGCGACGTGGGACCGGAGAGCGACGTGGGACCAGAGAGCGACGTGGGACCAGAGAGCGACGCGGGACCAGAGAGCGACGAGGGACCTGAGAGCGACGTGGGAACATGAGCAACGCGGGACCAGAGAGAGACGTGGGAACACCGAGGAGAGCGACCTGGGACCAGAGAGCGACGTGGGACCTGAGAGCGACGTGGGACCGGAGAGCAACGCCGGACCAGAGAGCGACGTGGGAACACCGAGGAAAGCGACGTGGGACCAGAGAGCGACGTGGGACCTGAGAGCGACGTGGAACGTGAGAGCGGGACCAGAGAGCGATGTGGGAACACCGAGGAGAGTGACGTGGGACCAGAGAGCGACGTCGGACCTGAGAGCGACGTGTGACCAGAGAGCGACGTGGGACCTGAGAGCGACGTGGGCCCAGAGAGCGACGTGGGAACACCGAGGAGAGCGACGTGGGACCTGAGAGTGATGCGGGACCAGGGAGCGACGTGGGACCTGAGAGCGACGTGGGACCAGAGAGCGATGTGGGAACGCCGTGGAGAGTGACGTGAGACCAGAGAGCGACGTGGGACCAGAGAGCGACGTGGGACCCGAGAGCAACGCCGGACCAGAGAGCGACGTGGGAACACCGAGGAAAGCGACGTGGGACCAGAGACCGACGTGGGACCTGAGAGCGATGTGGGACCAGAGAGTGACGTGGGAACACCGAGGAGAGCGACGTGGGACCAGAGAGCGACGTGGGAACACCGAGGAGAGCGACGCGGGACGAGAGAGCGACGTGGGACCATAGAGCGACCTGGGACCAGAGAGCGACGGGGAACCAGAGAGTGACGGGTGGAACCGAGAACCCCGTGCAATGAACCACAGGTGAGTACGACGCGGGACCTGAGAGCGACATGGGACCTGAGAGCGACGCGGGACCAGAGAGCGACGTGGGAACACAGAGGAGAGCGACGCGGGACCAGAGAGCGACGCGGGACCAGAGAGCGACGTGGGAACACCGAGGAGAGCGACGTGGGAACACCGAGGAAAGCGACGTGGGACCAGAGAGAGACGTGGGACCTAATAGCGACGTGGGACAAGAGAGCAACGCGGGATCAGAGAGTGACGTGGGAACGCCGAGGAGAGCGACGGGGGACCAGAGAGCGACGTGGGACCTGAGAGCGACGTGGGAACACCGAGGAGAGCGACGTAGGACCAAGGAGCAACATGGGACCTGAGAGCGGCGTGGGACCAGAGAGCGACGTGGGAACAGAGAGCGACGTGGGAACACTGAGGAGAGCGACGTGGCACCAGAGAGGGACGTGGGAACACAGAGGAGAGCGACGCGGGACCAGAGAGCGACGTTGGACCAGAGAGCGACGTGGGAACACCGAGGAGAGCGACGTGGGAACACCGAGGAGAGCGACGTGGGAACACCGAGGAGAGCGACGTGGGACCAGAGAGCGACGTGGGAAGGCCGAGGAGAGCGACGCGGGACGAGAGAGCGACGTGGGACCATAGAGCGACGTGGGACCAGAGAGCGACGGGGAACCAGAGAGTGACGGGTGGAACCGAGAACCCCGTGCAATGAACCACAGGTGAGTACGACGCTGGACCTGAGAGCGACGTGGGACCTGAGAGCGACGCGGGACCAGAGAGCGACGTGGGAACACAGAGGAGAGCGACGCGGGACCAGAGAGCGACGTGGGAACACCGAGGAGAGCGACGTGGGAACACCGAGGAAAGCGACGTGGGACCAGAGAGCGACGTGGGACCTAATAGCGACGTGGGACAAGAGAGCAACGCGGGATCAGAGAGTGACGTGGGAACACCGAGGAGAGCGACCTGGGACCAGTGAACGACGTGGGACCTGAGAGCGACGTGGAACGTGAGAGCGACGCGGGACCAGAGAGCGACGCGGGACCAGAGAGCGATGTGGGAACACCGAGTAGAGCGACGTGGGACCAGAGAGCGACGTGGGACCAGAGAACGACGCGGGACCAGAGAGCAACGTGGGAACACCGAGGAGAGCGACGTGGGAACAGAGAGCGATGCGGGACCAGGGAGCGACGTGGGACCTGAGAGCGACGTGGGACCAGAGAGCGATGTGGGAACGCCGAGGAGAGTGACGTGGACCAGAGAGCGACGTGGGACCTGAGAGAGCGACGTGGGAACGACCGAGGAGAGCGACGCGGGACGAGAGAGCGACGTGGGACCATAGAGCGACGTGGGACCAGAGAGCGACGGGGAACCAGAGAGTGACGGGTGGAACCGAGAACCCCGTGCAATGAACCACAGGTGAGTACGACGCGGGACCTGAGAGCGATGTGGGAACGCCGAGGAGAGTGACGTGAGACCAGAGAGCAACGCGGGACCTGAGAGCAACGCGGGACCTGAGAGCGACGTGGGAACACTGAGGAGAGCGACGTGGGACCAGAGAGCAATGTGGGAACGCCGAGGAGAGTGACGTGGGACCAGAGAGAGACGTGGGACCTGATAGCGACGTGGGACAGGAGAGCGACGTGGGAACGCCGAGGAGAGCGACGTGGGACCAGAGAGCGACGTGGGACCAGAGAGCGACGCGGGACTAGAGAGCAACATGGGAACACCGAGGAGAGCGACGTGGGAACAGAGACCGACGTCGGAACGCCGAGGAGAGCGACGCGGGACCAGAGAGCGATGTGGGAACGCCGAGGAGAGTGACATGGGACCAGAGAGCGACGTTAGACCTGAGAGCGACGTGTGACCAGAGAGCGACGTGGGAACACCGAGGAGAGCGACGTGGGACCAGAGAGCGACGCGGGACCAGAGAGCGACGAGGGACCTGAGAGCGACGTGGGAACAATGAGCAACGCGGGACCAGAGAGAGACGTGGGAACACCGAGGAGAGCGACGTGGGACCAGAGAGCGACGTGGGAACGCCGAGGAGAGCGACGCGGGACGAGAGAGCGACATGGGACCATAGAGCGACGTGGGACCAGAGAGCGACGGGGAACCAGAGAGTGACGGGTGGAACCGAGAACCCGGGACCAGAGAGCGACGTGGGAACACAGAGGAGAGCGACGCGGGACCAGAGAGCGACGCGGGACCAGAGAGCGACGTGGGAACACCGAGGAGAGCGACGTGGGAACACCGAGGAAAGCGACGTGGGACCAGAGAGCCACGTGGGACCTCATAGCGACGTGGGACAAGAGAGCAACGCGGAATCAGAGAGTGACGTGGGAACGCCGAGGAGAGTGACGTGGGACCAGAGAGCGACGTGGGACCTGAGAGCGACGTGGGAACACCGAGGAGAGCGACGTGGGACCAAGGAGCAACATGGGACCTGAGAGCGGCGTGGGACCAGAGAGCGACGTGGGAACAGAGAGCGACGTGGGAACACTGAGGAGAGCGACGTGGCACCAGAGAGGGACGTGGGAACACAGAGGAGAGCGACGCGGGACCAGAGAGCGACCTGGGACCAGAGAGCGACGTGGGAACACCGAGGAGAGCGACGTGGGAACACCGAGGAGAGCGACGTGGGAACACCAAGGAGAGCGACGTGTGACCAGAGAGCGACGTGGGAACGCCGAGGAGAGCGACGCGGGACGAGAGAGCGACGTGGGACCATAGAGCGACGTGGGACCAGAGAGCGACGGGGAACCAGAGAGTGACGGGTGGAACCGAGAACCCCGTGCAATGAACCACAGGTGAGTACGACGCTGGACCTGAGAGCGACGTGGGACCTGAGAGCGACGCGGGACCAGAGAGCGACGTGGGAACACAGAGGAGAGCGACGCGGGACCAGAGAGCGACGTGGGAACACCGAGGAGAGCGACGTGGGAACACCGAGGAAAGCGACGTGGGACCAGAGAGCGACGTGGGACCTAATAGCGACGTGGGACAAGAGAGCAACGCGGGATCAGAGAGTGACGTGGGAACACCGAGGAGAGCGACCTGGGACCAGTGAACGACGTGGGACCTGAGAGCGACGTGGAACGTGAGAGCGACGCGGGACCAGAGAGCGACGCGGGACCAGAGAGCGATGTGGGAACACCGAGTAGAGCGACGTGGGACCAGAGAGCGACGTGGGACCAGAGAGCGACGCGGGACCAGAGAGCGACATGGGAACACCGAGGAGAGCGACGTGGGAACAGAGAGTGACGTGGGAACGCCGAGGACAGCGACGCGGGACCAGAGAGCGATGTGGGAACGCCGAGGAGAGTGACGTGGGACCAGAGAGCGACGTGGGACCTGAGAGCGATGCGGGACCAGGGAGCGACGTGGGACCTGAGAGCGACGTGGGACCAGAGAGCGACGTGGGAAAGCCGAGGAGAGTGACGTGGGACCAGAGAGCGACGTGGGACCAGAGAGCGACGTGGGACCAGAGAGCGACGCGGGACCAGAGAGCAACATGGGAACACCGAAGAGAGCGACGTGGGAACAGAGACCGACGTCGGAACGCCGTGGAGAGCGTCGCGGGACCAGAGCGCGATGTGGGAACGCCGAGGAGAGTGACGTGGGACCAGAGAGCGACGTTAGACCTGAGAGCGACGTGTGACCAGAGAGCGACGTGGGAACACCGAGGAGAGCGACGTGGGACCAGAGATTGACGCGGGACCAGAGAGCGACGAGGGACCTGAGAGCGACGTGGGAACAATGAGCAACGCGGGACCAGAGAGAGACGTCGGAACGCCGAGGAGAGCGACGTGGGACCAGAGAGCGATGTGGGAACGCCGAGGGGAGTGACGTGGGACCAGAGAGCGACGTGGGACCTGAGAGCGACGTGGGACCAGAAAGTGACGTGGGAACACCGAGGAGAGCGACGCGGGACCAGAGAGCAATGTGGGAACGCCGAGGAGAGTGACGTGGGACCAGAGAGCGACGTGGGACCTGATAGCGACGCGGGACCAGAGAGCGACGAGGGACCTAAGAGCGACGTTGGAACAATGAGCAACGCGGGACCAGAGAGAGACGTGGGAACACCGAGGAGAGCGACGTGGGACCAGAGAGCGACGTGGGACCTGAGAGCGACGTGGGACCGGAGAGCGACGTGGGACCAGAGAGCGACGTGGGACCAGAGAGCGACGCGGGACCAGAGAGCGACGAGGGACCTGAGAGCGACGTTGGAACATGGGACCAGAGAGCGACGTGGGACCAGAGAGCGACGTGGGACCTGAGAGCGACGTGGGACCGGAGAGCAACGCCGGACCAGAGAGCGACGTGGGAACACCGAGGAAAGCGACGTGGGACCAGAGAGCGACGTGGGACCTGAGAGCGACGTGGAACGTGAGAGCGACGCGGGACCAGAGAGCGACGCGGGACCAGAGAGCGATGTGGGAACACCGAGGAGAGTGACGTGGGACCAGAGAGCGACGTCGGACCTGAGAGCGACGTGTGACCAGAGAGCGACGTGGGACCTGAGAGCGACGTGTGCCCAGAGAGCGACGTGGGAACACCGAGGAGAGCGACGTGGGACCTGAGAGTGATGCGGGACCAGAGAGCGACGGGGAACCAGAGAGTGACGGGTGGAACCGAGAACCCCGTGCAATGAACCACAGGTGAGTATGACGCGGGACCTGAGAGCGACGTGGGACCTGAGAGCGACGCGGGACCAGAGAGCGACGAGGGACCTGAGAGCGACGTGGGAACAATGAGCAACGCGGGACCAGAGAGAGACGTGGGAACACCGAGGAGAGCGACGTGGGACCAGAGAGCGACGTGGGACCTGAGAGCGACGTGGGACCCGAGAGCAACGCCGGACCAGAGAGCGACGTGGGAACACCGAGGAAAGCGACGTGGGACCAGAGACCGACGTGGGACCTGAGAGCGATGTGGGACCAGAGAGTGACGTGGGAACACCGAGGAGAGCGACGTGGGACCAGAGAGCGACGTGGGAACACCGAGGAGAGCGACGCGGGACGAGAGAGCGACGTGGGACCATAGAGCGACCTGGGACCAGAGAGCGACGGGGAACCAGAGAGTGACGGGTGGAACCGAGAACCCCGTGCAATGAACCACAGGTGAGTACGACGCGGGACCTGAGAGCGACATGGGACCTGAGAGCGACGCGGGACCAGAGAGCGACGTGGGAACACAGAGGAGAGCGACGCGGGACCAGAGAGCGACGCGGGACCAGAGAGCGACGTGGGAACACCGAGGAGAGCGACGTGGGAACACCGAGGAAAGCGACGTGGGACCAGAGAGAGACGTGGGACCTAATAGCGACGTGGGACAAGAGAGCAACGCGGGATCAGAGAGTGACGTGGGAACGCCGAGGAGAGCGACGGGGGACCAGAGAGCGACGTGGGACCTGAGAGCGACGTGGGAACACCGAGGAGAGCGACGTGGGACCAAGGAGCAACATGGGACCTGAGAGCGGCGTGGGACCAGAGAGCGACGTGGGAACAGAGAGCGACGTGGGAACGCCGAGGACAGCGACGCGGGACCAGAGAGCGATGTGGGAACGCCGAGGAGAGTGACGTGGGACCAGAGAGCGATGTCGGACCTGAGAGCGACGTGTGACCAGAGAGCGACGTGGGACCTGAGAGTGACGGGGAACCAGAGAGTGACGGGTGGAACCGAGAACCCCGTGCAATGAACCACAGGTGAGTACGACGCGGGACCTGAGAGCGACGTGGGACCTGAGAGCGACGCGGGACCAGAGAGCGACGTGGGAACACAGAGGAGAGCGACGCGGGACCAGAGAGCGACGCGGGACCAGAGAGCGACGTGGGAACACCGAGGAGAGCGACGTGGGAACACCGAGGAAAGCGACGTTGGACCAGAGAGCGACGTGGGACCTAATAGCGATGTGGGACAAGAGAGCAACGCGGGATCAGAGAGTGACGTGGGAACACCGAGGAGAGCGACGTGGGACCAGAGAGCGACGTGGGACCTGAGAGCGACGTGGAACGTGAGAGCGACGCGGGACCAGAGAGCGACGCGGGACCAGAGAGTGATGTGGGAACACCGAGGAGAGTGACGTGGGACCAGAGAGCGACGTCGGACCTGAGAGCGACGTGTGACCAGAGAGCGACGTGGGACCTGAGAGTGACGGGGAACCAGAGAGTGACGGGTGGAACCGAGAACCCCGTGCAATGAACCACAGGTGAGTACGACGCGGGACCTGAGAGCGACGTGGGACCTGAGAGCGACGCGGGACCAGAGAGCGACGTGGGAACACAGAGGAGAGTGACGCGGGACCAGAGAGCGACGCGGGACCAGAGAGCGACGTGTGAACACCGAGGAGAGCGACGTGGGACCAGAGAGCGACGTGGGACCTAATAGCGATGTGGGACAAGAGAGCAACGCGGGATCAGAGAGTGACGTGGGAACACCGAGGAGAGCGACGTGGGACCAGAGAGCGACGTGGGACCTGAGAGCGACGTGGAACGTGAGAGCGACGCGGGACCAGAGAGCGACGCGGGACCAGAGAGCGATGTGGGAACACCGAGGAGAGTGACGTGGGACCAGAGAGCGACGTCGGACCTGAGAGCGACGTGGGACCTGAGAGCGACGTTTGCCCAGAGAGCGACGTGGGAACACCGAGGAGAGCGACGTGGGACCTGAGAGCGATGCGGGACCAGGGAGCGACGTGGGACCAGAGAGCGACGTGGGACCAGAGAGCGATGTGGGAACGCCGAGGAGAGTGACGTGAGACCAGAGAGCAACGCGGGACCTGAGAGCAACGCGGGACCTGAGAGCGACGTGGGAACACTGAGGAGAGCGACGTGGGACCAGAGAGCAATGTGGGAACGCCGAGGAGAGTGACGTGGGACCAGAGAGAGACGTGGGACCTGATAGCGACGTGGGACAGGAGAGCAACGCGGGACCAGAGAGCGACGTGGGAACGCCGAGGAGAGCGACGTGGGACCAGAGAGCGACGTGGGACCAGAGAGCGACGCGGGACTAGAGAGCAACATGGGAACACCGAGGAGAGCGACGTGGGAACAGAGACCGACGTCGGAACGCCGAGGAGAGCGACGCGGGACCAGAGAGCGATGTGGGAACGCCGAGGAGAGTGACATGGGACCAGAGAGCGACGTTAGACCTGAGAGCGACGTGTGACCAGAGAGCGACGTGGGAACACCGAGGAGAGCGACGTGGGACCAGAGAGCGACGCGGGACCAGAGAGCGACGAGGGACCTGAGAGCGACGTGGGAACAATGAGCAACGCGGGACCAGAGAGAGACGTGGGAACACCGAGGAGAGCGACGTGGGACCAGAGAGCGACGTGGGAACGCCGAGGAGAGCGACGCGGGACGAGAGAGCGACATGGGACCATAGAGCGACGTGGGACCAGAGAGCGACGGGGAACCAGAGAGTGACGGGTGGAACCGAGAACCCCGTGCAATGAACCACAGGTGAGTACGACGCGGGACCTGAGAGCGTCATGGGACCTGAGAGCGACGCGGGACCAGAGAGCGACGTGGGAACACAGAGGAGAGCGACGCGGGACCAGAGAGCGACGCGGGACCAGAGAGCGACGTGGGAACACCGAGGAGAGCGACGTGGGAACACCGAGGAAAGCGACGTGGGACCAGAGAGCCACGTGGGACCTCATAGCGACGTGGGACAAGAGAGCAACGCGGAATCAGAGAGTGACGTGGGAACGCCGAGGAGAGTGACGTGGGACCAGAGAGCGACGTGGGACCTGAGAGCGACGTGGGAACACCGAGGAGAGCGACGTGGGACCAAGGAGCAACATGGGACCTGAGAGCGACGTGGGAACAGAGAGGGACGTGGGAACACTGAGGAGAGCGACGTGGCACCAGAGAGGGACGTGGGAACACAGAGGAGAGCGACGCGGGACCAGAGAGCGACCTGGGACCAGAGAGCGACGTGGGAACACCGAGGAGAGCGACGTGGGAACACCGAGGAGAGCGACGTGGGAACACCAAGGAGAGCGACGTGTGACCAGAGAGCGACGTGGGAACGCCGAGGAGAGCGACGCGGGACGAGAGAGCGACGTGGGACCATAGAGCGACGTGGGACCAGAGAGCGACGGGGAACCAGAGAGTGACGGGTGGAACCGAGAACCCCGTGCAATGAACCACAGGTGAGTACGACGCTGGGACCTGAGAGCGACGTGGGACCTGAGAGCGACGCGGGACCAGAGAGCGACGTGGGAACACAGAGGAGAGCGACGCGGGACCAGAGAGCGATGTGGGAACGCCGAGGAGAGTGACGTGGGAACACCGAGGAAAGCGACGTGGGACCAGAGAGCGACGTGGGACCTAATAGCGACGTGGGACAAGAGAGCAACGCGGGATCAGAGAGTGACGTGGGAACACCTAGGAGAGCGACCTGGGACCAGTGAACGACGTGGGACCTGAGAGCGACGTGGAACGTGAGAGCGACGCGGGACCAGAGAGCGACGCGGGACCAGAGAGCGATGTGGGAACACCGAGTAGAGCGACGTGGGACCAGAGAGCGACGCGGGACCAGAGAGCGACATGGGAACACCGAGGAGAACGACGTGGGAACAGAGACCGACGTCGGAACGCCGAGGAGAGCGACGCGGGACCAGAGAGCGATGTGGGAACGCCGAGGAGAGTGACATGGGACCAGAGAGCGACGTTAGACCTGAGAGCGACGTGTGACCAGAGAGCGACGTGGGAACACCGAGGAGAGCGACGTGGGACCAGAGAGCGACGTGGGAACGCCGAGGAGAGCGACGTGGGACCAGAGAGCGACGTGGGACCAGAGAGCGACGTGGGACCAGAGAGCGACGCGGGACCAGAGAGCAACATGGGAACACCGAGGAGAACGACGTGGGAACAGAGACCGACGTCGGAACGCCGAGGAGAGTGACGTGGGACCAGAGAGCGACGTTAGACCTGAGAGCGACGTGTGACCAGAGAGCGACGTGGGAACACCGAGGAGAGCGACGTGGGACCAGAGATTGACGTGGGACCAGAGAGCGACGAGGGACCTGAGAGCGACGTGGGAACAATGAGCAACGCGGGACCAGAGAGAGACGTCGGAACGCCGAGGAGAGCGACGTGGGACCAGAGAGCGATGTGGGAACGCCGAGGAGAGTGACGTGGGACCAGAGAGCGACGTGGGACCTGAGAGCGACGTGGGACCAGAAAGTGACGTGGGAACACCGAGGAGAGCGACGCGGGACCAGAGAGCAATGTGGGAACGCCGAGGAGAGTGACGTGGGACCAGAGAGCGACGTGGGACCTGATAGCGACGCGGGACCAGAGAGCGACGAGGGACCTAAGAGCGACGTTGGAACAATGAGCAACGCAGGACCAGAGAGAGACGTGGGAACACCGAGGAGAGCGACGTGGGACCAGAGAGCGACGTGGGACCTGAGAGCGACGTGGGACCGGAGAGCGACGTGGGACCAGAGAGCGACGTGGGACCAGAGAGCGACGCGGGACCAGAGAGCGACGAGGGACCTGAGAGCGACGTTGGAACAATGAGCAACGCGGCACCAGAGAGAGACGTGGGAACACCGAGGAGAGCGACGTGGGACCAGAGAGCGACGTGGGACCTGAGAGCGACGTGGGACCGGAGAGCAACGCCGGACCAGAGAGCGACGTGGGAACACCGAGGAAAGCGACGTGGGACCAGAGAGCGACGTGGGACCTGAGAGCGACGTGGAACGTGAGAGCGACGCGGGACCAGAGAGCGACGCGGGACCAGAGAGCGATGTGGGAACACCGAGGAGAGTGACGTGGGACCAGAGAGCGACGTCGGACCTGAGAGCGACGTGTGACCAGAGAGCGACGTGGGACCTGAGAGCGACGTGTGCCCAGAGAGCGACGTGGGAACACCGAGGAGAGCGACGTGGGACCTGAGAGTGATGCGGGACCAGGGAGCGACGTGGGACCTGAGAGCGACGTGGGACCAGAGAGCGATGTGGGAACGCCGTGGAGAGTGACGTGAGACCAGAGAGCGACGAGGGACCTGAGAGCGACGCGGGACCAGAGAGCGACGAGGGACCTGAGAGCGACGTGGGAACAATGAGCAACGCGGGACCAGAGAGAGACGTGGGAACACCGAGGAGAGCGACGTGGGACCAGAGAGCGACGTGGGACCTGAGAGCAACGTGGGACCCGAGAGCAACGCCGGACCAGAGAGCGACGTGGGAACACCGAGGAAAGCGACGTGGGACCAGAGACCGACGTGGGACCTGAGAGCGATGTTGGACCAGAGAGTGACGTGGGAACACCGAGGAGAGCGACGTGGGACCAGAGAGCGACGTGGGAACACCGAGGAGAGCGACGCGGGACGAGAGAGCGACGTGGGACCATAGAGCGACCTGGGACCAGAGAGCGACGGGGAACCAGAGAGTGACGGGTGGAACCGAGAACCCCGTGCAATGAACCACAGGTGAGTACGACGCGGGACCTGAGAGCGACATGGGACCTGAGAGCGACGCGGGACCAGAGAGCGACGTGGGAACACAGAGGAGAGCGACGCGGGACCAGAGAGCGACGCGGGACCAGAGAGCGACGTGGGAACACCGAGGAGAGCGACGTGGGAACACCGAGGAAAGCGACGTGGGACCAGAGAGAGACGTGGGACCTAATAGCGATGTGGGACAAGAGAGCAACGCTGGATCAGAGAGTGACGTGGGAACGCCGAGGAGAGCGACGTGGGACCAGAGAGCGACGTGGGACCTGAGAGCGACGTGGGAACACCGAGGAGAGCGACGTGGGACCAAGGAGCAACATGGGACCTGAGAGCGGCGTGGGACCAGAGAGCGACGTGGGAACAGAGAGCGACGTGGGAACACTGAGGAGAGCGACGTGGCACCAGAGAGGGACGTGGGAACACAGAGGAGAGCGACGCGGGACCAGAGAGCGACCTTGGACCAGAGAGCGACGTGGGAACACCGAGGAGAGCGACGTGGGAACACCGAGGAGAGCGACGTGGGAACACCAAGGAGAGCGACGTGGGACCAGAGAGCGACGTGGGACCAGAGAGCGACGTGGGACCAGAGAGCGACGCGGGACCAGAGAGCAACGCGGGACCAGAGAGCGACGTGGGAACACCGAGGAGAGCGACGTGGGACCAGAGAGCGACGTGGGACCTGAGAGCGACGTGGGACCTGAGAGCGACGTGGGACCTGAGAGCGACGTGGGACCAGAGAGCGACGTGGGAACACCGAGGAGAGCGACGTGGGATCAGAGAGCGAAGTGGGAACGCCGAGGAGAGCGACGCGGGACGAGAGAGCGACGTGGGACCATAGAGCGACGTGGGACCAGATAGCGACGGGGAACCAGAGAGTGACGGGTGGAACCGAGAACCCCGTGCAATGAACCACAGGTGAGTACGACGTGGGACCTGAGAGCGACGTGGGACCTGAGAGCGACGCGGGACCAGAGAGCGACGTGGGAACACAGAGTAGAGTGACGCGGGACCAGAGAGCGACGTGGGAACACCGAGGAGAGCGACGTGGGAACACCGAGGAAAGCGACGTGGGACCAGAGAGCGACGTGGGACCTAATAGCGATGTGGGACATGAGAGCAACGCGGGATCAGAGAGTGACGTGTGAACACCGAGGAGAGCGACGTGGGACCTGAGAGCGAAGTGGGACCAGAGAGCGACGCGGGACCAGAGAGCGACGTGGGAACACCGAGGAGAGCGACGTGGGACCAGAGAGCGACGTGGGACCTGAGAGCGACGTGGGAACAGAAAGTGACGTGGGAACACCGAGGAGAGCGACGCGGGACCAGAGAGCAATGTGGGAACGCCGAGGAGAGTGACATGGGACCAGAGAGCGACGTTAGACCTGAGAGCGACGTGTGACCAGAGAGCGACGTGGGAAAACCGAGGAGAGCGACGTGGGACCAGAGAGCGACGTGGGACCAGAGAGCGACGTGGGACCAGAGAGCGACGCGGGACCAGAGACCAACATGGGAACACCGAAGAGAGCGACGTGGGAACAGAGACCGACGTCGGAACGCCGTGGAGAGCGACGCGGGACCAGAGCGCGATGTGGGAACGCCGAGGAGAGTGACGTGGGACCAGAGAGCGACGTTAGACCTGAGAGCGACGTGTGACCAGAGAGCGACGTGGGAACACCGAGGAGAGCGACGTGGGACCAGAGAGCGACGCGGGACCAGAGAGCGACGAGGGACCTGAGAGCGACGTGGGAACAATGAGCAACGCGGGACCAGAGAGAGACGTCAGAACGCCGAGGAGAGCGACGCGGGACCAGAGAGCGATGTGGGAACGCCGAGGAGAGTGACGTGGGACCAGAGAGCGACGTGGGACCTGAGAGCGACGTGGGACCAGAAAGTGACGTGGGAACACCGAGGAGAGCGACGCGGGACCAGAGAGCAATGTGGGAACGCCGAGGAGAGTGACGTGGGACCAGAGAGCGACGTGGGACCTGATAGCGACGTGGGACAGGAGAGCAACGCGGGACCAGAGAGCGACGTGGGAACGCCGAGGAGAGTGACGTGGGACCAGAGAGCGACGTGGGACCAGAGAGCGACGCGGGACCAGAGAGCGACGAGGGACCTGAGAGCGACGTGGGACCTGAAAGCGACGTGGGACCAGAGAGCAACGCGGGACGAGAGAGCGACGTGGGAACGCCGAGGAGAGCGACGTGGGACCAGAGAGCAACATGGGACCTGAGAGCGACGCGGGACCAGAGAGCGACGTGGGACCTGAAAGCGACGTGGGACCAGAGAGCAACGCGGGACCAGAGAGTAACGTGGGAACGCCGAGACGGGCGACGCGGGACCAGAGAGCGATGTGGGAACGCCGAGGAGAGCGACGTTGGACCTGAGAGCAACGTGGGACCAGAGAGCAATGTGGGACCAGAGAGCAACGCGAGACCAGAGAGCGACGTGGGATCGCCGAGGAGAGCGACGCGAGACCAGACAGCGATGTGGGAACGCCGAGGAGAGCGACGTGGGACCAGAGAGCGACGTGGGACCTGAGAGCAACGCGGGACCAGAGAGCGACGCGGGACCAGAGAGCGACGTGGGAACACCGAGCGACGTGGGAACACCGAGGAGAGCGACGTGGGACCAGAGAGCGACGTGGGACCTGAGAGCGACGTGGGACCAGAAAGTGACGTGGGAATACCGAGGAGAGCGACGCGGGACCAGAGAGCAATGTGGGAACGCCGAGGAGAGTGACGTGGGACCAGAGAGCGACGTGGGACCAGAGAGCGACGTGTGACTAGAGAGCGACGCGGGACCAGAGAGCAACATGGGAACACCGAGGAGAGCGACGTGGGAACAGAGACCGACGTCGGAACGCCGAGGAGAGCGGCGCGGGACCAGAGAGCGATGTGGGAACGCCGAGGAGAGTGACATGGGACCAGAGAGCGACGTTAGACCTTAGAGCGACGTGTGACCAGAGAGCGACGTGGGAACACCGAGGAGAGCGACGTGGGACCAGAGAGCGACGCGGGACCAGAGAGCGACGAGGGACCTGAGAGCGACGTGGGAACAATGAGCAACGCGGGACCAGAGAGAGACGTGGGAACACCGAGGAGAGCGACGTGGGACCACAGAGCGACGTGGGAACGCCGAGGAGAGCGACGCGGGACGAGAGAGCGACGTGGGACCAGAGAGCGACGGGGAACCAGAGAGTGACGGGTGGAACCGAGGACCCCGTGCAATGAACCACAGGTGAGTACGACGCGGGACCTGAGAGCGTCATGGGACCTGAGAACGACGCGGGACCAGAGAGCGACGTGGGAACACAGAGGAGAGCGACGCGGGACCAGAGAGCGACGCGGGACCAGAGAGCGACGTGGGAACACCGAGGAGAGCGACGTGGGAACACCGAGGAAAGCGACGTGGGACCAGAGAGAGACGTGGGACCTAATAGCGATGTGGGACAAGAGAGCAACGCTGGATCAGAGAGTGACGTGGGAACGCCGAGGAGAGCGACGTGGGACCAGAGAGCGACGTGGGACCAGAGAGCGACGTGGGACCAGAGAGCGACGGGGAACCAGAGAGTGACGGGTGGAACCGAGAACCCCGTGCAATGAACCACAGGTGAGTACGACGCGGGACCTGAGAGCGACGTGGGACCTGAGAGCGACGCGGGACCAGAGAGCGACGTGGGAACACAGAGGAGAGCGACGCGGGACCAGAGAGCGACGCGGGACCAGAGAGCGACGTGGGAACACCGAGGAGAGCGACGTGGGAACACTGAGGAGAGCGACGTGGGAACACCGAGGAGAGCGACGTGGGACCAGAGAGCGACGTGGGAAGGCCGAGGAGAGCGACGCGGGACGAGAGAGCGACGTGGGACCATAGAGCGACGTGGGACCAGAGAGCGACGGGGAACCAGAGAGTGACGGGTGGAACCGAGAACCCCGTGCAATGAACCACAGGTGAGTACGACGCGGGACCTGAGAGCGACGTGGGACCTGAGAGCGACGCGGGACCAGAGAGCGACGTGGGAACACAGAGGAGAGCGACGCGGGACCAGAGAGCGACGCGGGACCAGAGAGCGACGTGGGAACACCGAGGAGAGCGACGTGGGAACACCGAGGAAAGCGACGTGGGACCAGAGAGCGACGTGGGACCTAATAGCGACGTGGGACAAGAGAGCAACGCGGGTTCAGAGAGTGACGTGGGAACACCGAGGAGAGCGACGTGGGACCAGAGAACGACGTGGGACCTGAGAGCGACGTGGAACGTGAGAGCGACGCGGGACCAGAGAGCGACGCGGGACCAGAGAGCGATGTGGGAACACCGAGTAGAGCGACGTGGGACCAGAGAGCGACGTGGGACCAGAGAGCGACGCGGGACCAGAGAGCAACATGGGAACACCGAGGAGAGCGACGTGGGAACAGAGAGTGACGTGGGAACGCCGAGGACAGCGACGCGTGACCAGAGAGCGATGTGGGAACGCCGAGGAGAGTGACGTGGGACCAGAGAGCGACGTGGGACCTGAGAGCGACGTGGGACCTGAGAGCAACGCGGGACCAGAGAGCGACGTGGGA
>JAMOIN010000702.1:0-27772 GCA_024666655.1 Dascyllus trimaculatus
AGTCTACAACCAGTCTAGAACCAGTCCAGAACCAGTCTACAACCAGTCTAGAACCAGTCCAGAACCAGTCTACAACCAGTCTACAGCCAGTCTACAAACAGTCCAGAGCCAGTCTAGAACCAGTCTACAACCAGTCTACAACCAGTCTAGAACCAGTCCAGAACCAGTCTACAACCAGTCTAGAACCAGTCCAGAACCAGTCTACAACCAGTCTACAGCCAGTCTACAACCAGTCCAGAACCAGTCTACAACCAGTCTAGAACCAGTCTACAACCAGTCCAGAACCAGTCTACAACCAGTCTAGAACCAGTCTACAACCAGTCCAGAACCAGTCTAGAACCAGTCTAGAACCAGTCCAGAACCAGTCTACAACCAGTCCAGAACCAGTCTACAACCAGTCTAGAACCAGTCCAGAACCAGTCTACAACCAGTCTAGAACCAGTCTAGAACCAGTCTACAACCAGTCTAGAACCAGTCTACAACCAGTCTACAACCAGTCTAGAACCAGTCTACAACCAGTCTAGAACCAGTCCAGAACCAGTCTAGAACCAGTCTAGAACCAGTCCACAACCAGTCTAGAACCAGTCTACAACCAGTCTAGAACCAGTCTAGAACCAGTCTACAACCAGTCTAGAACCAGTCTACAACCAGTCTAGAACCAGTCTACAACCAGTCTAGAACCAGTCCAGAACCAGTCTACAACCAGTCTAGAACCAGTCTACAACCAGTCTAGAACCAGTCCAGAACCAGTCTACAACCAGTCTAGAACCAGTCTACAACCAGTCTAGAACCAGTCTACAACCAGTCTAGAACCAGTCTAGAACCAGTCTAGAACCAGTCTACAACCAGTCTAGAACCAGTCTACAACCAGTCTACAACCAGTCCACAACCAGTCTACAACCAGTCCAGAACCAGTCTACAACCAGTCCAGTGATCTAAACGTGTGACACCTGTTTTCTGTTTTATTTTAAATGTAGATCTGATTCCAAACACGGGTCACTGGTTTCCTGAAAAGACGCCGTCACATGTGGAGAGAAACCTTTTAGGAATGTTGTAGTGAAGAAAACATTTACTGATAACACAGAGGACGAAGGACAACAGGCGTAGCTGTCAGAAAACTAGGTCACCTGGAGCACCTGAAGTACCTGTAGTACCTCTACTATCTGTAGTACTCTGACTGTTTAATGAAGTGGAGTTACAGGTGTGTTTGTCAAACAGTTCAGCTACCAGAGAGTCGTCCTCATGAGGACATGGACATGTTTTCACTTGTCAAACCAGTTCAAAACCAGCCTACAACCAGTCCAAAACCAGCCTACAACCAGTCTAAGACCAGTCTACAATCGGTGCAAAACAAGTCTACAACTATTCTAAAACAAAACACAACCAGTCTACAAGCAGTCAAAAACTAGTCCATCACCAGTCTAAAACCAGTCTACAACCAGCCCAAAACCAGTGTACAACCAGCCCACAATCAGCCTACAACCAGTCCAAAACCAGCCCACAACCAGCCTACAACCAGCCCAAAACTGGTCTAAAACTAGTCCAAAACCAGCCCACAGAGAAGTTCAGGTTCTTTGATGGAAACTCAGCATCAGTTTGTGCTGCAGTGTTTTCGATCAGACAGTAGGGGGCAGCAGACACTCATGTTAGAAACAGATGAGTGTGTTCAGTGTGTTGTTGTGTTCAGTGTGTTGTTCCAGGTGTGTGTTGTTGTGATCAGTGTGTGTTTGGTCTCATTCAGACTAATTAGTGAACTCTTTGTGACTTTAAGTCCAGCTGTGGGTCTCATCAGAACCTAAAGGCTCAACCAGACCCTCCAGTTACTCCTGTCGGTTCCTTCAGTGGGTCCAGCATCATCTGAAGTTCAGAATTTAAAAACGTCATAAATGGATAGAATTGAAAATGAATTGATCTGATTGGTTCATGTCACAGTGAACAGCCAATCAGCACTCAGCATAAATGTTGATCAGCTCTCCTTTAATTAAACATGTCAAACATGAACAGTGAAACTCCTGTTGGAGTGTTTGATCTAAACGTGTGACACAAAACCAGCCTACAACCAGTCTACAACCAGTCTAGAACCAGTCCAGAACCAGTCTACAACCAGTCTAGAACCAGTCCAGAACCAGTCTACAACCAGTCTACAGCCAGTCTACAAACAGTCCAGAGCCAGTCTAGAACCAGTCTACAACCAGTCTACAACCAGTCTAGAACCAGTCCAGAACCAGTCTACAACCAGTCTAGAACCAGTCCAGAACCAGTCTACAACCAGTCTACAGCCAGTCTACAACCAGTCCAGAACCAGTCTACAACCAGTCTAGAACCAGTCTACAACCAGTCCAGAACCAGTCTACAACCAGTCTAGAACCAGTCTACAACCAGTCCAGAACCAGTCTAGAACCAGTCTAGAACCAGTCCAGAACCAGTCTACAACCAGTCCAGAACCAGTCTACAACCAGTCTAGAACCAGTCCAGAACCAGTCTACAACCAGTCTAGAACCAGTCTAGAACCAGTCTACAACCAGTCTAGAACCAGTCTACAACCAGTCTACAACCAGTCTAGAACCAGTGTACAACCAGTCTAGAACCAGTCCAGAACCAGTCTAGAACCAGTCTAGAACCAGTCCACAACCAGTCTAGAACCAGTCTACAACCAGTCTAGAACCAGTCTAGAACCAGTCTACAACCAGTCTAGAACCAGTCTACAACCAGTCTAGAACCAGTCTACAACCAGTCTAGAACCAGTCCAGAACCAGTCTACAACCAGTCTAGAACCAGTCTACAACCAGTCTAGAACCAGTCCAGAACCAGTCTACAACCAGTCTAGAACCAGTCTACAACCAGTCTAGAACCAGTCTACAACCAGTCTAGAACCAGTCTAGAACCAGTCTAGAACCAGTCTACAACCAGTCTAGAACCAGTCTACAACCAGTCTACAACCAGTCCACAACCAGTCTACAACCAGTCCAGAACCAGTCTACAACCAGTCCAGTGATCTAAACGTGTGACACCTGTTTTCTGTTTTATTTTAAATGTAGATCTGATTCCAAACACGGGTCACTGGTTTCCTGAAAAGACGCCGTCACATGTGGAGAGAAACCTTTTAGGAATGTTGTAGTGAAGAAAACATTTACTGATAACACACAGGACGAAGGACAAGAGGCGTAGCTGTCAGAAAACTAGATCACCTGGAGCACCTGAAGTACCTGTAGTACCTGTACTATCTGTAGTACCTGAAGTATCTGTAGTACTCTGACTGTTTAATGAAGTGGAGTTACAGGTGTGTTTGTCAAACAGTTCAGCTACCAGAGACTCGTCCTCATGAGGACATGGACATGTTTTCACTTGTCAAACCAGTTCAAAACCAGCCTACAACCAGTCTACAACCAGTCTACAACCAGTCCAGAACCAGTCTAGAACCAGTCTAAAACCAGTCCAGTGATCTAAACGTGTGACACCTGTTTTCTGTTTTATTTTAAATGTAGATCTAATTCCAAACACGGGTCACTGGTTTCCTGAAAAGACGCCGTCACATGTGGAGAGAAAACCTTTTAGGAATGTTGTAGTGAAGAAAACATTTACTGATAACACAGAGGACGAAGGACAAGAGGCGTAGCTGTCAGAAAACTAGGTCACCTGGAGCACCTGAAGTACCTGAAGTACCTGTAGTACTCTGACTGTTTAATGAAGTGGAGTTACAGGTGTGTTTGTCAAACGAAGTTCAGCTACCAGAGACTCGTCCTCATGAGGACATGGACATGTTTTCACTTGTCAAACCAGTTCAAAACCAGCCTACAACCAGTCCAAAACCAGCCTACAACCAGTCCAAAACCAGCCTACAACCAGTTCAGAAACAGCCTACAACCAGCCTTCCACCAGTTTAAAGCCAGTCTATCAAGTCTAAAACCAGTCCCCAGCCATCCTGCAACGAGTCTATAACCAGCCTAAACCAGCCTATCGACTAAAACCAGCCTGGAAACAGCCTACAACCAGTATAAAACCAGCCGACAACCAGTCTAATGTAAAGCCGAAGCCACCTGGGGCCCGGGTTCAGTAACGTGGTCCAGACTGAGGCCTCCGTCCCTCCAGGACACCAGAACAGGTGATCAGCTGATGGTCAGTACTGGTGTGGTCCAGCAGTCAGACTGGTTTAACTGGTGGATCAAAACAATGAGCCTCCAGCAGGTTGGTGGGTCGGGCCTCGTGGTTCAGCCCTGAGGGATCTCCTCTGGGAGGCTTCGACCAGCAGAGGACCACCGAGTCCACCTCAGAGGAGATCAGGACTGGAGATCCTCTGGTCAGCAGGCTGCAACGTGATCGAACTGATAAACGCTGCTCCTCCTCTGCTGCACAACAACAGGCTGGAAGTCCTCCTTCACACCGTCAGCATAGAGAGAGTGTGTGTGTGTGTGTGTGTGAGTGTGTGTGTGTGTGTGAGTGTGAGTGTGTGTGTGTGTGTGTGAGTGTGAGTGTGTGTGTGTGTGTGTGTGTGTGTGTGTGTGCAACTACTTTTATACCAATCAACAAAGAAACAGGCCTCAGTGTTTCCTGTCTGCAGTACAAGGTGGTCCAACCAGTGTGTGTCAGTGTGTGTGTGTGTGTGTGTGTGTGTGTGTGTGTGTAGCCAATAGGAGTTAACCTAACTCTCCATCGGGACCTCGAGCTCGTCACCATGACAACCGTATCCCCCCTCCTCCTCCTCAGTCCTTTTCCTCATCAGTTTTCCCACCGAACAAAACCAACATTGTGCTCCTGGTTTTCAGTGTGTGTGTGTGTGTGTGTGTGTGTGTGTGAGTGTGTGTGAGTGTGTGAGTGTGTGTGAGTGTGAGAGAGACATTCAGGTCAGATTAGTTTGTGTTCATTGAGTTTGTGCTCGGACACACACTCTTGTTCATTCACTCGGCTTCGTCCTGCTGATAAGAGGTTTGAGTCCCACAAACACTTCTTCTTCTTCTTCTTCTTGTAGTGAGGAGGTTCTTCATGAGTCGGTTTCACACGGTGGGCGAGACTTTCAGCTTCACCACCGTTAGAGAGACGAACTGGAGGCCAGAACATTACTTTATAAACAGTTCAGCTAAAAAAGTCTGTTTCTGTCTGCAGTTATAGAAAATATACTGTATATATCAACTAAACTTTAAAGTCCATGTTTATCATTCAGTCCTTTAACTGAATGTTCTCTGATGGAATCAATGAAACATGAATCCTTGTTTTCATAAACAATCCTGTATTTTGGTTCCTTTAAAGTTTTATTAAAGGTCGTCTGGAAACACGACCAAACCTGCTGGATCATAAATAAACAAACAGTAACTTGTAGAACGCTGTCTTAATCAAATTTTCTTAGCTTCATGGCCTCTTATCTTCTCCTGAGTGGTTCTGATCGACTACAGCTGCTGACTCCACTGATCCAGTTTAACTAGAACCACTGATCCACTCATTAGACTCAGACACTACAGAGGGAAAGTCTGAGGAGCTCAGCAAAGACCTGAAGAAGCAAATCATGGACTAGAACCAGTCAGAAAGTCCCTTGGAGCCGTTTCAAAGCAGCTTCAGGTCCTAGAATCACCTGTTTGTAGTATAAAGTTCATGGTCCAGGTGTGTTGCTGCCACCATCAGGAAGGAAACACAAACTACCACCTGCTGCTGAGACACACCTGGTCAGGATGGTCCAGAGTCAACCAGGAACCAGCAGAAAGCAGGTCTGGATGAACCAGAAGCTGCTGGAACACAGCTGTCAGTGTCCACAGGGTTGGACATCAACATGAGCTGAGAGGCTCCATGAAGAAGGAAGTTCTTCCTCTAGAAGCAGAACCTTAAAGCTCCACTGATCACATGGACAAAGAAAAGGCCTTCTGGAGGAAAGTTCTGAGGTCAGATGGAACAAAGACTGAGGAGAGAAGGTGAGGCCTTCAACCCCAACAACACCAGACCTACCATCAGCATGGAGGTGGCAGCATCATGCTCTGTGGAACTGGAGCTTCACACAAAGTCAATGGAACAATGAAGGAGGAGGATCAGAACCTAAAACCATCAGCAGAAGGTTGATCTGGGACACAGCTGGATGTTCCAACCAGACAATGAGCCCAAACACATCAAAGTGGTGAAGAAATGGTTCCATCAGGCTGGAATGAAGGTTCTAGACTGGTCCCCCCAAAGTCCTGACTTAGACCATCAAGAACCTGAAGAAACCAGTCAAAGATAAACCAGAAGAACTGGACTGAGGAGGAAACAGACCAGTTTAACCAGATATTAGAGTTTCTGTTAGTTTATTTATGATCCAACAGGTTTAGTTTTATCTCCAGACCTTCATTGAGTTTATGCTTGTTAATGACCCAAAACTCATAACTCAACATCTTTTGAATCAAAATGATCTGCAGCAGAAAAAAGTTGAACTATCGAGGTTAAGACTCTTATTTGTGGTGTGAATTTACCAGAACATTTTAAATGTTAAGGAATAAAACGACGGGAAACAGAAGTTTAGCTGACTGTAGTAGTTTGGGACAACCAGGTGATGAATGTTCTTCTTCGTGTCTCTTCTGAAGTCTTGGATCTACGTCTGGGTTCCTTCGTTGTTGCTGCTGATAAAGGTTCTACATTAACAAACTTTCCTTCGCTGCAGGACTAAAAGCTCTTTGCTGAACGTCTGTTGGATATGAATCTATAATGAACCTGAGAGTCAACGGAGCTGATGGATGAAGCATCCACCCTCCTCCAGGATGGATGTGGGGCTCGAACCTGTGACCTTCCGGTTACGTAACGCTGGTTCCCATCCAGTCTGTCCATGACCAATGGAGGTCTAGTCGCCTCAGTGTGCCTTCATTAGCGAACAGAGGCGGTCTGTTCAGCACTTTGTCTCACTGAGGCGAGCTCTCATCACTGCTAATGAGAACAACACCACGGCTCCTGAAACACTCTGTTCCTCCAACTGGGCATCAATCTCCTCCACCCGGCCTTTCAGCTCCTCTTCCTCCTCGATTCACCGCCACGTCCAGCAGTCGCCTTCTAAAGAGGCGGTTCAGCCACATTACATAAAGTTTAGCACCTCCAGTCCTTCTGCCAGGTCCTCGTTGAGATGCCGAGCAGGTTCTGACTGAGTTTTAATAAGTCTGGACCCGTTTCCATCCACATGATGTTCATAGGAGGAGGAGGGTTGTTGGTTTAACAGCAGGTGGAGCTGATCGTCCAGTTAATTAACTACTGAACAAGACAACAGGAACCTGCTTCAAGCTGAGGCTGACGTCACTTATTCAGACAGAACATTAAAAAACAAAGAGCTTTGATGGACGAAGTAGAAGAAGGACGTTCAGGACAACATTAGATAAAGTTAAGTTAAATAAAGCAAACAACCGATACCAGCAGGCTCACTGATTTATTCAGCACTTAGAGCAGCAGCTGTAGGACAAACAGATGTCAGTAGAGACAACAGAAAATACATCTAACAAGTTTAAATATGGAGAACAAGACCTGCATAAAAACCTGCTTGGTTTAGACTGGTTTGGGACCGGGTTTAGACTGGTTTGGACTTGGTTGTAGACTGGTTTGGACTTGGTTGTAGACTGGTTTTGGACTTGGTTTTAGACTGGTTTTGGACTAGGTTGTGGACTGGTTTTGGACTTGGCTTTAAACTGGCTTTGGACTGGTTTTGGACTTGGCTTTAAACTGGCTTTGGACTGGTTTTGAACTTGGTTTAGACTGGCATTGGAATTGGTTGTAGACTGCTTTAAACTGGTTTTGGACTTTGCTATAGGCTGGTTTGGGACTTGGTTTTAGACTGGTTTTGGACTTGGTATTAGACTGGTTTTAGACTCGGTTGTAAACTGGTTTTGGACTTGGCTTTAAACTGGGTTTAGACTGGTTTTGGACTTGGTTGTAGACTTGTTTGGGATTTGGTTGTAGACTGGTTTTGGACTTGGCTTTAAACTGGTTGTAGACTGGTTTTGGACTGGGTTTGGACTGGTTTTGGACTGGGTTTGGACTTTGCTGTAGACTGGTTTTGGACTGGTTTTGGACTGGTTTTGGACTTGGTATTAGAGTGGTTCTAGACTGGTTTTAAACTGGGTGTGGACTGGTTTTTGTCAGTGTACTTGGGTCTGTGTTCTGGTCTTTCCACCACTGGTCGCTAATGTTTCAGCAGGTTTAAGGTTTGCTTCGTGATGAAATCTGCTCTGTGAGCTGAGTGGAGCTAAACCTGGCTTCAGACCAGCTCCAGTGAAACCAGTTTCCAGTCTCTGAACTGGTTCTGGGTGTATCTGCTGCCCCCCCTCTGACTGTTTGGACTGAAAACATATTTTCCTCACGGCCCTTTAAATTTGTAAATCCCCTCCGCGGGTTGCCGGGGGTAACCAGGCAAAGACGGGCGAGTGAAGAGACTCACACTGATCAGAAAAGAGTTTCTAAATTAACAGAGTGTGTGTGTGGATGTGGGCCGGTATCCCATGGCGACAGGACAGTAGTGAGGACATTGATATGCAGAGCAGCAGCAGCAGCTCTGCTCAGGGAAAATCCTCTTCTCAGAGAGGATTCCTTTAAATGCACGACGACTGAAACAACCCGGACACAAAGAGCCTCGATCGGTTCCTCTAAACCTTTTCTCAACTCTAACCAAGAGTTCCCAGTTCAGCCTGAGAACCTTTAAAAACTCCACTGAACTCAGGGATGTGACTGGTCCACTGGGATGAGTCCAGCTGCCTTCGATTGAATTGCCCCTAATCTTAACCCAAACCCTACTGACTATCATGAACTCTAACCCAGACTATAAACTAACAGACAGTTTAATGGGTTCTTTCTGTTTTATCACTTTCTGGCTGTTAAATTCTGTAATTCTGTATTTTTTAATGTATTTTTTACTCAATAAAATTCACTTCTAAGTCCCCGTTGGGTTTTGAGGTTCAGAGGGTTGAATACCTCTTGAATGCTTTGGTAGTTTTCCACCGAGCATTTAGGGTAAACTTTTCTCCAGGTTCCGTCTGCAAGAACCTTCCCTGCTGAACGTCTTTCAAGGCCGTTTTCAGCGGAGAAAATAGTTCCTACTTTAGCGTAGCGTCCTGATGAAGGCCGGGCTTGTTGCTGATCGGTTGAACTCCTCACAGTCCTCCTTCCAGCAGCAGTCTTCTTTGAAACATTGGCATTGACCCTCCCGTCCCTTTAAGGCTTCCTGATTCCACTGTGGTGTAAAATCCAACAGCTTCACCTGCAATGTTAACTCAGAGAGACCAAAACAAACACTTCTATGTAGGAAAAAGAACAATGGAGGCTGGTTTGGTAGAAGATAAGGAGAACTTTAGTATTTATTTAATCTGAGGATGTGTTATCAGGTGTAACTATTGAGAAAAATTACACTGTTGGAAACAGAGATTCAATTCTGAGCGCATGTTTAAAACGTATGTCATCACATAGCGATAAGATATGAAGAGATGAAGGTTTGATTGCAAAATGGGGCACTTGTGTATTAAAGGAACAGTGTTGGTGAAACGGTTCAGTTCCTGGTCTACTGGTCAGAAGGTCAGAGGATCGAACCCCAATGCCTCCATTGTTGGGCCCCTGATCAAGACCCTTAACCCTTCCTGCTCCAGAGACCATGGCTGACCCTGACTCTGACCTGAACTGGGAGATGAGAAAACAACATTTCACGATACTGTAAAAACATATTCATGACAAGAAAGATTTCTTCTTCTTCAAAACCCTCCATAAAGACCTAAAACCCTCCATAAAGACCCTAAAACCCTCCATAAAGACCTAAAACCCTCCATAAAGACCTAAAACCCTCCATAAAGACTTAAAACCCTCCATAAAGACCTAAAACCCTCCATAAAGACCTAAAACCTCCATAAAGACCTAAAACCTTCCATAAAGACCCCAAAACCCTCCATAAAGACTTAAAACCCTCCATAAAGACCCAAAACCCTCCATAAAGACCTAAAACCCTCCATAAAGACTTAAAACCCTCCATAAAGACCCAAAACCCTCCATAAAGACCTAAAACCCTCCATAAAGACCCCAAAACCCTCCATAAAGACCTAAAACCCTCCATAAAGACCTAAAACCTCCATAAAGACCTAAAACCCTCCATAAAGACCCAAAACCCTCCATAAAGACCTAAAACCCTCCATAAAGACCCCAAAACCCTCCATAAAGACCTAAAACCCTCCATAAAGACCTAAAACCTCCATAAAGACCTAAAACCCTCCATAAAGACCCAAAACCCTCCATAAAGACCTAAAACCCTCCATAAAGACCCAAAACCCTCCATAAAGACCTAAAACCCTCCATAAAGACCCAAAACCCTCCATAAAGACCTAAAACCCTCCATAAAGACTTAAAACCCTCCATAAAGACCCCAAACCCTCCATAAAGACCTAAAACCCTCCATAAAGACCTAAAACCCTCCATAAAGACCTATAACCCTCCATGGTGGAGCTTCTTGTTGCCCAGGACTTGAGCACAGACGATGTTTGATTTCCATCTAACATCAGGAGAAGTTTTAACAAATGACCTGAAGCTGAAATGGGAACAATAACATGTTTATTTGTTGCTGCAGGATGAAAAATGATTTGACCAAAGACACAAGTGGTTCTTATTTGAACTGTCACTTAAATAACAGACCTACTGCGTCCCCCCAGTCGTGTTTTAGCCTCCAGGCTAGCGTTGCTAACATTTATGAAGCTACATCACCACACTTGGCTGTCCAGCTTCAACTGGTCACTGTTTCAAAGAATCCAGTAATTTGTAGGACATGAATGAAGGCAGTTTACTCTTGTATCATAGCTGCTGTAGTTCATCTACTAAACATTAAACCCACTTTACTGTAACGTAGCTGTATTTTACAGATTCATCGAGGCTGAACGTCCCTGTCTATGTACCAGACTGAAGTCCAGATGGTTGGTTTGTCTTATTGTTTCTTGTAACATTTCGAGGTCATAAATGAGTGTTTTAGAGATTAAATCATCATCACATCATCGTAGCCAAGAAAGTCTCATTTCTCTTCATGTCAGATCAAGAGAATCTGTCATCAAATAAACTCAAACATCTCTTGAAGTGATCACGTCAAAGTTTGAGCTCTTCATCCCCTAACAGCCTCCATAAGACTCCTCCAGGACGAGACCTGGACTTGGTCTGAATGATCTCTTCCAGGTTTACCCACAAACTTCTCTTCCATTTTATTTTACCCTTTTCAGCAAAACATGTCCATCCACGATACTCTGTGGTGTTATTTTAGACAGAACTCGCTAACATCCAAATGTTTTTATGCATTTTGTGGAGGAAGCCCCACCGAGTCCCAGAGAAACACTCAGGTTTAGGAACCTCAAGCACAGATCCGGCCTCCTGACTCTACTGCTGCCTGGTCTGAACAACCACAAAGCCCACAAAGTGAACAGCTAGCGTTAGCCTACAGCGCATCATCACCTGAAGCTCTTTAACCCTGTTTATGTACGCTGGTGTTTGACCTGCATCGTATGAGGATCTGTGTAGAACCATGATCTGATGTTCTCCTGTTCCTCAGGCTCAGACCAGGCCTGGTTCTCCTGCTGCTCTGAGGATGTTTTTCGACTCACCCATCCTCCATCTGAGATAAAGGTCTCTGTTGAAGTGGTTCTGGATGTCATTCAGCTGACCAGCTCCCCCAGAACCAGTTTCACATGATGCAGGTTCTGGTCGGAGGAGTCCTTCAGTTCCCAGCAGAACCAGAACTTCTGTCACCAGCTGCAGTCCAGGACCACTGGGCTGGAGTCCATCCATGGGATGAGGCAGCTGAATGACATGAAGAGCCGCCACAGCAGAGTCCAGGCCACAGGGTCCTCAGTGATCTGCATGATTCCTCTAAGACAGATCCCGTTTACCTAATTATCACCACCTTGTAGCTGTCAGGACGAACTGCATGTTAGAGAGTCTGGGAACAATCAATCTGTTCCCTCTGGACAATCACCTAAACCCTGACGAGCCAACACATCATGATCCTGGACCTTCACGTCCCAACGGCTAACATCTGGACTCTGTGAAGGGATCTGTGGGCACCAACACAAACACAGAACATGCCTGAAGTCCTGGAAGTTACTGATCAGTTCTTCTTGTTCCAACACTGTGGCTGCTTCCTGGTTCGTCCCTCGGTTGGTTGGTTGGTTGGTTGGTTGGTTGGTTGGTTGGTTGGTTGGTTGGTTGGTTGGTCCTCATCGCTGCTAACCAGAAACTCAAGGTTTTGAAGAGCCTCCGACCAACAGTCTGTCTGTGGTGGTTTGGTCTTTGTGAGAATGTTTGACGTCGTCACTTCAGCTCATTTCTTCCACATCGTGAACCGACCGACCCTAAACCACAAACCAGACCTAACATGAGCTGCTGTTACCAACGATCCAACTTAGTCTCCTCAGCTGTGATTCTCATACTGTCTTGGCTCGTTGGTGTACACGGTGAACTTTAGTGGATCTGGATAAATTTAGGTGGTTTGTTTTTCTGGGTTTAGTCTGAGGGGATCATCCAGTCCAGTCCAGTTCAGTTCAGTTCAGCTCGATGATTCGGTGTTTAAGATTTGACCACTTGGCTGTTGTTGGAAACTCAGAGCTGTGACAGCCAGTCGATGGAGGAAGCAACAGTCTGGATTGGAAGTTAGTCCGACTAGTTTCTATCGGCAGTTTGTCGGTTCAGACTCGGGGCTGAGGGTCGGGAGACAATAAGGCACAGTCGGCTGACTCATGTTGTACTAGCAGGAGTTTAACAGTGAACATTACAAAGGCATTGTGTGACATAAAAAACAGAGTAGCTGGCTTCCCTTCATACAGAGATGTAAGTAGTCGCACATCTAGCATTAAAAAAGCTACATTCATATCTTCAGTTTCCTCTTTTGTTCTAGTTGATTGACAGTCTGAGTGTTAAAGACATTAATACTTTAAACTACACAGTTTAAACGTCCTGTACAAGGAGACCTCCTCGGCACTGAGAGGGTCGGGTCCTGTCGTCCAACCTTCTCTGTTCCAGCACTTCCTTTATCTTTAGAAACTTCATTTTAGGATGGATTAGTAGCTTCATTAAGCACCGCATCCTTCACAGAACCACAGGAACCTTTGATTTTCCTTCACACAGGTTCAAACATTCACGTTTCAGCTGCACAGAACAACCAACGTCTCCACATTGCTTAAAGACGAAGCTGCTTTAGAGACAGAAGTAATTTCAGTTGAGTCCTTCGTTCGTGCTAATTAGCGACTGATTGTTTTGCCACAGATGTGAAGCATCAATAGAAACAGCATGTTGGAGGTTTGATCTTTTAACCTTTAAGATTTTAGCGTCTTGTTGCCGACGTTCACCTAAATAAGAACATGATAGAAAAAACACAAATGTTTTGTCTGGAGATGTTTTCCTTTTAAACTAACGTGTTCCAAAGACGGTTCAGGTCCTGGTCCTTCTGGTTTCCATGAGACCACATCCTGTTAGCTTTTGGTGGAGATGTTCGGATCGGTTCTAAGCCTGAAACAAACCAGTTCTGGTAAACAAGAACCTGAGGATCGTCTAGTTTAAGAGCTTTGTGGTGCTAATTGTTGACAACTAATCGAGGTTTTCCTGTCATTTAAACCTTCAAACATGTTTGCTTTTTGTTTTTTGAGCTTCAGAAGTTACAGAAGAAATCCAGAGGCCCAGACGGAGATCTGCAGTGAGTCCACCTGTAGGTTATTTTATGTTGTCGAGTGAAGAAGTGATGTTGTGAATCCCCGTCCACACGAAGCCTCTTAGCTTCTAAAACGTTCTTCATGAAGACGGAGCTGTTAGTAAATGTGTCCGTCCACATGAATTCACCTGATGAAAACGATGTAAAACACATGCCAGGCCTGTTGGTGGCGCTACGACGCCGTAACAGACTTTAGGCATGTAGAAATCTGTATAGGATGTAAACATAGAACATGGCGGCGGCAAATAGGAGTGGACGAGCTGGTAGGACTCTAGTCTGGACGGACGATGAGGTGGAACTATCAGCAGGACATACGCAGCACTATACGGAGACATTGTTGTCGTCGTTTTCTGAGTTTGGAGC
The DNA here is from genome assembly GCA_024666655.1 of Dascyllus trimaculatus. Taxonomy (NCBI): domain Eukaryota; kingdom Metazoa; phylum Chordata; class Actinopteri; family Pomacentridae; genus Dascyllus; species Dascyllus trimaculatus. The sequence continues at coordinate 14,012 of JAMOIN010000702.1, forward strand.
ATCTATGGAGAGGTGGAGCTATGAGGCAAGAGGACAGGACGTAACAACGGTGACACGTAAACGGGGTTTTCAGATCTTTGCACTCTGGGACCTCGGTTCAGAAAGGATCGTTTTCAGACCCTCAACACGCCGGCTTGGTGTGGACGATACACGGGTTGATGGACTATTTAGGCCTGGGCTGGTCTTCGTGTGGACGGGGAACTTTGGGGCCTAAAACAGCCGTCAGGTAACCAATGTCCCAAACCTTCTCTGGGTTTTAGTTTTGCTGTGGACTCTTGAAGCTGGTCCACCAAGACCAAGTTTCCTAAGAACCACTTCCATCAGGGTGAAATCGTGAACATCTACTTCCTTCTAATGTTTCCGTGAACGTTTTCTAATATGTTACCTCCAAATACGAAGTGATTATACGTCACAGAAACAAGACCACAGTGTCTCTTTAGCCGACAGTTTGTAGCCTAACAGGAGATGAGCTCAGAAACAAGGCTTCATGTGGACTTCATCTGGAGCGTTCCAGGAAAGAAGGTTTCTAATGTTCAGAATGTAGAAGAATCCTTTTTCCTGATTAGTTTGGATTCCCAAAGCGAACAAACCTCCTTCACTGGAACGCTGCCGGTAGAGTCAATGTGAAGCTTTTTATTTGTACTGTTTTGTTCAGAAAAAGCTCCAGAAGCTGCAGCCAGAATGGAGACCCTGGTCCATCAGAACCAGAACCATCAACTGGACTATCAGCGTGGAGGTGTTTGATCTTCTCAGACTTTTAGACTCTCCCATCGCCTTTCCTAAAGTTCAGCATTGTCGATTTAAACCTCATCAGCCATCAGTTAGTTTAACGTTTCGATGAAGGAGGTGTGGATTTAGTTTGTGGTTCTGCCTCCAGGGACCATGAAGGTCCTCATCAGGTTCATGGAAGTTACTTCTGTCTCAGCAGCAGCGTTTGTTTAGCCAAGAAGTAGACCGACGCAGGGCTGAGCTGTCATGGAGCAGATCGTCATGTAAAAACACACTGAATGAACTGTTTTAAACACAGAACAGCGACCAGCCCCACATCAAGCCTACTTCTTATTCAAGTAGCGTCCAACGGCAGCAGCAAACCCTCCTCCACCCGGCTAGTCTTACATTTAAACGGTTGCCCTAAGTTCACTTAATTTACGTTTCCATTGAACACATAAACACACTGAGCTTCACAGCTTCAATCTAAGGAAGAAGGAGGACGTCCGGGGTTTTCCGTCGACTCTGCATCCTGAGCAGGAGGTCTGGGGAGAAGAGTCCGTTCTGAAGGTCCTGAAGCAGCCTCCTGCTTTACGACAGCAGCTTTTCTAACTTCACTACAGATTAAACATGACGTCCTGCACAGACTGGAGGGAAACACTGAGTCCACAGAGCATCGAAAACACAAGTCTGGCAGAGGACAGAAAGGAGGGAAGGTGATCCACGAGTTCAGGAGGAAAAGGAGGAAGGAGAGGAGATGGAGGAGGAGGAGGAGGAGGAGGAGGAGGAGATGCTAATGCTGGAGGAAAGAAACTGATGTGTTAATGAGAACTAAGAGAAGAAAGGACTCATGGCTCTAGCTGGAGATGGACAAGATGGCCGACGTGTCTTTAGCCTTGTCGAAGAAGATGGACGTTTCATTGGCCGCCTTCAGTTTGGCCTGGGCGGAGCCTGGCGAGCCCTGAGCCGTGGTTGGTTGGCACTCCTGGCAGCAGCAGCAGCAACAGTCCATGAAGGCCTGACCGAGAGCCTGGAACAGACGGACAGAGATGGAGAAGGACGAATCTGAGACCGTTCATACGCCCATCTACCAAACACAACGAGTCGGACACAGCACCACCTACCATGAACCTATTATGGTCTGGAGATCCTTCCTAAGCAGCTCCACCTCCATTAACACTGACTTATGACAGCAACACAACTCAACTCTCTCTAGTTGCAGAACTATTTCATAGAAATCTCAAAGAACCCTGTGAGACCTTCCTTCTCATTGGATCTGTAGCTCAGTAAACAGTTTCCTGATGCTTCATGGTCTCAATCACTAGTTTGAAGACTCTGAAAACAGCGTGGTGTTTATTTGTTGGTCTCTTTTAGAGGAAGATGATCCAGACAGCAGGAGATGTTTTAGGCTATTTCTACCTTTTCAAATCTGTTTCCAAGAACAGCTTCTCTGTGTGACAGTTAAAAGTCCTGAACCTGCATGATGTGACCTTACTGGTGTAGACGAGTCTATCTAGACACTAGTGAGGTGAACATAGAAACACAGTTTAGCTTGCTGTTATTATTCCTGTTCATTTCGGCCATTTAAAGAGCCTTCGTGTGTTTTCAGCTTCATCCACAGTCTTTGTTTATCCAAAGATTCTTCATGTTTTTATGCTTCATCAGTCAGATCAGCTGTTCCACCACAGATGCAGCAGAAAACCTTTTCAAAGGCGACACTAAGAGGTTCAAGGCCTGATTCCCTCTGAGCCTGTTTAGATGGAGATGTCTGGGTCGGACCTACCTTACACAGACACAGCAGCAGAACCGGCGTCACCGACGACTTGAAGAACAGCAGGAAGTGATGTAACAGCGCCAACATGGCGGCCGTGTCCTCGGAGACGGTGATGTGCGTGTAGGCCAGCGTGATGTTGCACACGTGTTCGGGCAGAGCGCAGACGCCGTAAACCACGGCGAGCGCCAGCAGCGTGCAGTTCAGCTGACGCTCCACCGCCTGGTGCTGCTGCCGCTTCTGATTGGACGAGCGGTCGTCGTGGCTGCGCTGCTTCTTCTGGGCGGAGCTGGAGTCGCTGTTGACGTTGCGGGTGGCCATCTGGCAGAGGACGGTGAAGAGGACGGGGAGGCAGAAGTAGCAGCCGAAACACCACCACATCCGACCCTGAAGCACAGAAACAGGAAGGTTGAGCAGCCTGAGGAGCAGGAAGGGACAGAGCCGAGGTTCTATCTGCAGAACAGCAGTAACAGGAAGTCCACCAAAGCCAAGTTTGTTCCTACTTGAACACAGAATAGAGACGTTTGTCGTGTATCAGAGACATGTAGGTCGGATAGATGCAACCTGGCCGTTCAGACAGAAGTCACATGGCAGAAGATCAGATACCTGTGGGATTCAGGACCACATATCCAAGTGTCCTGGGTCGCATTTGAAAAAATCTGATCTGTGTTGTTCAGACTGTCATGAAAAGATCAGATCTGGGTCACTTTAGCCTGCAGTCTGAACGTAGCCTTAGATTTGCTGAAGGCAGACGGTTGTTCAGACGCCTGAGCTGAACTTTAATAAGCACTGAAGTGTTGTTTCCCACTGCAGGTTCAATTCACTGAACCTTCATACCATCAGCTCTAGTTGGAGGTCATTAACCTCCACAGAAGTCTTTGTCATGGTGCCCGTTGCTAGCTAAACTCCCACAATGCTCTCTGCTTCCAACATGAACTGTAGTCTGAGTGACGCCTCCTCTGGTCTCTACAGGATTAACCAGTGAGATGCTCCACCTGGTGGAACAACCAGGAACTACAGCTGATCTATGGTACATTTAATCACATGCATGACCTTCTTTGTCTGCCTTTTTCTGCCAAGTTAGAAGTGAGATATGATGGCTCCTACGTTGTCTCACCTGGTGGTACCTGAGCAGCAGCGAGTGCAGGGAGTCGGGCAGGTAAAGGGACAAAGGTGAGGACGGTGTGATGGTGCAGGAGTCGACCAGCCGGCCGGTGGACGGTGAAACGGCCTGGCTGAGCTGCCACAGGAAGATTTCAGGGCTGGACAGCAGCAGGGCGGCGAGCCAAACCAGCAGCAGCTTCAGCAGCACCGAGCGGCAGCGTTCAACCCGCCGGGCCTTCGGCTGCGACGAGGAGGTGGCGGCGTGGAAACGATCGATACCCAGAGCACAGAGGGTGAAGGAGGTGATGCCCAGAGACACGACCTGAAAGGAAGAGGACAGCACCGTCTGGTAGTGAGTAGAAGAAGAGGCATTTAATCTAAAGTCTAAATCAAAAGATGTAAGTTCTATCACGGTCGAGTCTCCAGAACTAGTTGGTCCAACTCATCGACAGCCTTCCTGGACTCCATTATTCACTGCAGCAGGAACTCAAGGTCCTCAGGGTTTAGTTACTTCTGCTGTCAATAAACGAGCTGCCTCTCAGACGTCTTTTAGAGCAAACATCAGTTTTTATGCAGACGACGCCCATTTCTATTGTAGCTGAGACCCCGATGAGATTTTCTTCCTTTTAAGCTGCATTGAGGACATCAACAACCGGACAGCTGCTATTTTTACTATCAGAGCCATAAAAGCTGACATATTTTTAACTGAAGTCAAAAATCAGAAATACTTTTGTTCATTCAAGGGCTGCAGAATCCACAGACGATAACAAATCGATGGAGTTACTGTCAAAAGGAGGATTTCATAATTATTACTACAGCTCATCAGTGTTGACTCGACTGACTCTTACCTGACTCCAACACATGAGGACTTCTCTTTATTATTCTGGTTTTAGGGAGTGATGAAAGTTTCTTTGCTAACAATAAATCAGCAGAACCTGCAGGAGGAGGTCTGGGTGGATGGACGGGTCAGTAGAACAGAGCTCTTTTAAACTATTTCATACCAAACCTCCATCTCTCTGTGAATCCATGAGTTTAAGTTGCTTCTGCACATTTACTGTCTGAAAGATTCGATGTCGGTCGAGAAGCATCTTCACTTACTGGCTGTTTAATCTTCCCTTTTTGTGTTCGTCGGTCCAAAACTTCACATTTTGTTGCTAAAACCGGCAAATATTTAGCGTGTTAGCTTTAAAAATATAACTATAAACTGATCATACGATAGCTACCTAGAACAGTCACATGTTTGACGTCGTCTCAGTCGGATGTTTCAGACAGACCTCAGTGAGTCTCAGTGTGTCCATGAAAGGTTTAGCCTAGCTTAGCATAATGACTGGAAGCAGGGGGAAACCGTTAGCCGAGAACAAACACACCAACCAGCTCCTTCAGAGGGTGTAGATCACTAGATTATCACCATCGTTGATCAGCTTCTGTGTTTATCGATCAGCTGTTCGTCTCTAAAATGTCAGAAAATGTTGAAAAATGTGGATCAAAGTTTTATGGAAGCAAATCAGACTCATCAGAATTTGAATTTTAAAGGTCGTTGAATTTCTAACTGGGTTTTTTTGTATTGCAATTATGATTATGAATTTTTTTTATGTCTAAATTTAGCTCATGAAAAATTCAGTAACTTAAATTAAATTCAGAGTCAAAACTTCAGGTGTAAAAATTCGAAGCATAAAAATTTGACGTGTCCAAATTTTGAGGTGTTCGCTATCAAAAAATTCACTGTTCACATATCCGGAGACGTAGACGTAAATAATGGATTCTGGCCTGAGTCGAACCAACGTCCAGCCAATCATGTTACGCTCCAATGGTCATGTGACGCCGACGCCTGGAAGCACAAGAAGCCGGTTAGCCATAGCAACCGACGCTAACAGCGGCGCCTCGGTGAGTTTATTAACCCTTTATTTGCCTTCTGTGTCGTTTGTTTTGGTGACAGTCAGTAACCTGTAGTACAGGACACGTTTCTTAATAACAGGATCTATTGGATGATACCCACGAGAAGCTTTAACAACACGCCGCTGGTTACAGTTTTGTTAGCACGGCTAAAGAACGTTATGTGAAGTTTTTTGTACCAGCTGAGTTCAGAGGCTCTGAATACGAGTTTATGTTGAGGTCTGACTGACCGAAAACAGTGAAAAGGTCACGCTGACAGCAAATTTTTTGACGACGAATTTTGAACACTTCGAATTTTTATCCTTCAAAATTTTGAACACTTCGAATTTTTATCCTTCGAATTTTTGGGCACCACGAATTTTTATCCTACGAATTTTTGAACACTTTGAAGTTTTATCCTTCGAATTTTTGGGCACCACAAATTTTGAACATTTTGATTTTTGGGCACCTCAGATTTTTAACACTTTGAATTTGACACCTCGAATTTTGAACACCTTAAATTTTTTTTGCTACGAATTTTTGGGACCTCAAATTTTGAACACCTCGATTTTGACTCTGATTTTAATTTAAGTTACGGATATTTAATGAGCTAAATTCAGACTTTAAAAATTTCAGATACATAATTTCGATACAAAAAAATTCAAAATTAGAAATTCAACGACTTTTAAACTTCAAAACCTGATGAGTCTGATTTGCTTCCATTTCATGTCTGGTTTAGTCCAAAGGCCTTCAGTTTACCGTCACAGAGGAGGAAAGAAATCAAGAAATATTCCCACTGAAGAAGATTAAATCAGTGAATTTAGACTGTTTTTGAAAATGACTCAAACTGCAGTTTGGTTAATTGATCATCAGAATAGATAATAAATAATTACAGCTGGCACTTAATAGATTATCGCTGTTTTAAATCATACAAACACGTCTTCACTCCCAGTTTGTTCCTGTTGAACCATGAAAGCAGCAACAAGTTGAACAAGTTAATATAAGAACAAACTACAAGCTGCATAAATTAACAAGCTGCCAGATTTAATTAAGATGTGTGAAGATCCTCAGTCGTCCAGGTCACGGTTGTCCTCATGGGTTCAGTCAAAGCATCTACTAGCTGGAGTTTGTCTTCGATAAACTCCAGCCAGTCCAGACGCTACGACTGAAACTACGAGGACAACAGATTTAATTAAGAACTACTGGAGCTAACTATGAGCTACGAGAGATTATTATTAACTAGTCCTTGGCTCTGAGTTGCTAAAGATGAGCAGTTTTTAGTCCAACATCTCCTCAGATACCATCAGAACTCTGACCACCATCATGTCTATGATCTGGTTCCAGTGGATTTACAGGAGAAATGTTTCAGTGCAATGAGCAGCTTTAAAGGAACAACATCATCAAATTAATTTACCAGTAAAACGCTGATCTGGTTGACGATGCTACGTTCTGTTCCTGGTTCCTCTGAAACTTCATTATTAGACTATAATAAAACGTGTAAAGTTCTGTCTACCACCTGGATTAATCCGTACTCCATAAAAGCATTGTTTTCCTGTCCAGCCTTCTGGTCGGCGGCCATCTTTGTTTTGATTTGGAAACAAAGATAAAACTTGGAAAAAGTTTCTGAGACATTTATAACCCAGAAAACACCTTCAGACCAGCTGGGAGGATTTTTAAATCTTCAAACATCTCTGGTTAATTAACATCCAGTGTTTTACGCTGCACCACCATCAACCATGTAAAATCTTCCACATCGTTAACATGACAAACCCACATTCTTCTATTACATCCCAGCTTTTCATGCAGCGCCACCATCTGGACAGACTGTTTATTTGCACTAGAAAGTCTAAAAATGCAAATTCATGGCCCTCAGAGGATCCAGAACATCAGAACATGTGAACATCTTTGAGTCTTAAATCAACAAAACTAAATTTTCACGCACTGTCAATCCAACTTCCTCTGATCCAAACATTAGCCCCACCCACCTCCATATAAGGCACCATGCGGCAGGTGATGTCACCCAGGATCCTCCTGTGGGAGAGCTGGTTGAGCACCACCACAGGAAGGCACAGCACCAGGACCAGGAAGTCCCAGAAGGCCATGCTGGCCAGCAGGTAGTTCCAGGCGGATCTCATGTAGTAGTTGTTCCAGACGACACACATGACGGCCATGTTTCCGACCACGCCCACCGCCAGCACCAGGCCGGCCAGGAACAGCACCGCGTAGGCCGCGTACGAGCTGTCGGCCAGCGGGTAGAACGGGTTGAAGAGTCCCGGAGCCTCGTGGTCGGAGGCGTTACCGCGGGCGTCTTCGCCGCCTCCTGCCGCTACTTTAGTTCCGTTGCTGAACTCGGTGACTTGCGGCGCCGTGACCCAGTCGTTCTCGAAGGAGTGGCTGAAGGTGGACTGTTGCTCGTCCTCGTCGGTGCCGCGGGTCAGCCGGCGGTGGCGCTCCACGTCCAGGTCCAGCATCTCGGGGACGGAGAGGCTCTGATCGTCGGGGTTCTGGATTCTGAGCTGCTTGCTGCTCCACAGAGGCTCCAGTTTGACCAGAGATGGTTTATCGTCAGGCTGCCCGACGCTCTTTGCATCAGTGAACAGCAGCGGCAGATACAGAAACAACCACAGACCCAGCGACGAAGCCATGACGCAGGATTCAAAAGATCCTGTCAAACCAAACTGGTCAAGTTCAAGACCGGCTGCTGTATTCGATAAAATCCCAGCAGCCTTCAGGAACAGTCTCAAGAACACAACGATCTGCTGGATGTTGGCAAAGTTCCCGACACCTCTCAGCAAAACTTATCCAGGACAGTCTGTTCAGCTGATTCCAGTAAAAACAAAAAGTTAAATTTACCTTTATAGCTGCAGAATTTTGCGTGAAAATGAACCAAAGTTTAGAAACGTTTCCAGACTGTGAAGAAAGCCTGATGTTAGTGGATCCTCCAGTGGATCTGTGGAAGGGTTGTGGTCCAGACAAGATAAAGTTCCTTCTGTTTTCTCTTCTTCAGCCTCCAACACTCCAACTTTCCCTCTTCAGATCTGGCCTTTGTGCTTCTTCCCGTCCATTAGTAATCCAGACAGGTGTCGGAGCTCCAGAGGAGGACCAGAGGGGGGAGCAGGGCGAGGCTCCGTGTCCGTGTCGGGGCTGCTGTGTCTGGGCTGCAGGCGGCAGAGCGACTGGGCGTCCTGGAGGGTCTCTGGGAACCAGCAGCCCTCTGCTGCACGGCTGGATGGAGCTTTTGTCAGGAAACACACAAGAATACAAACAAGGCTGGACTCACACGGACACACATCTATCTGCACACGCACACTTTGTTTTGCTCTTTTTGATTCTCACACTTTTGAACTGAGCTGCTGCTGCTGCCCCCTGCTGGAGGATTAGACTCCCTGCAGCTCCAAACATGCTCCTTGGTCCTGTTGGCTTCTCTTTTCAATAATACTGAAACCTGAACGGATGCAAAATCAGTGTGAACATTTTTTATTCCTCTAAAGCAGTGGTTCTCAACTGGTGGGTCGGGACCCAAAAGTGGGTCACGAAGCCATTTTTAGAGGGTCGCAGAAGCAAAAAGTAGTGGTATAAAGTCTTTTATTTTGAAGGACGTGTTTCTTATGACACAGTTTGCTTTCAGTAGCAGGATATTTAGTGGTGGTGACACCAGTAGTTGCCCAATATTAACCTCTAGATCTGTCTCTGCCAGCTTATTGGAGAAATTTATGCTAAAACGTCTCAAAAATGAACCAAAATGTGCTCAGAATCTGTCAAAATGGGTCAAAATATGCCTAAAACTTGGCAAAAGAGTCCAAATAAACCAAAATAAGCAAAAAAAAAAAAGCCAAAATTTTCCTAAGTTGTATCAAAATGCGTTGAGACTCCACCCAAATAAACCTTAATTTGTTAACAGGAACAGCAAACTTTAAAAATTTGGGTCGCGACCGTTATTAATAGAGACATAGTGGATCCTGAGACTGGACCAGTAGAGAACCACTGGTCTAAAGTACTGCTTTGTCAAAGTACATGTAGTTTTAAAGGTTTATTTCATCCAAATTACGACCATCTGTCCAAATACTCACAGTTTAAAGGTTTGTTCCATGTAAACAGGACTTTCTAAATCACTTGTTAGGGGTTTACAGGTTTATTCCACTGAAATACTACGTTCTACCTGCAGTTTTAGAGGTTTCTTCAATCCAAAGAGGTATTCCTAACTAACAAGATGAACAGTTTAAGGTTTATTCCACCCAAAACTGTATCTAGCTCTTCATTTTCAGTGTCTGTGGGCTACAAAACCGACGTCCCTTTGGAAGGAACAAGTGTCTGTCATGTTTTATGGGCCATAAAAGACCAACAGAGGTGACAGAGATGCCGTCTTCTAACTGAGGTCCTGACTCAGTCCTGGGATCAATGGGAGTAGAAGGTTTTCCTGCACTGATCTGATGGTGTTTCTTCACTGCTGCAGTTCAGCTTCCTGCCACTGGAGGTCGCTGCTGCTCCACATTAGAGGAACTGATAGACTGACCTTGGATTCATAAGCTACAGGTTCATGTTTACCTCCAAAAGCCCACGTTAGACTGAGCTTTAACATCTCAGCAGTAGAACCTCCTCTGGTTTCAGACTCTGAAGCAGGGGAAGTTTCTCCTCTGAAAACTCCAGACTATTAAAACCTCCTGAACCTGAACCACCAGAGCCGTTAGATTCTGAACCCTGGAGGTAAATGTAGAGTTCAGAGGTCGTCACTGACATCTAGGGGGCGCCAGCGTCTCTGTTTCAACTGTTCAGATATTTAACCATCTGAGCTCCTGCAGTACAAACAACAGCATGAAGGAGGAGAGAACTCAGACATGTCTTCTGTCAGTAGGACTCAGAACGATGGAGACCAGAACAAAGAAACACTTCTGTAAATAAAAACCTGGAATCAGCACGTCCAACATGTCCAAGGTCTACAGGTGTTCATGTGTCTTTGGCTCATTTTGAGTTTTGTTTTTCTTCGTTTTGTGCCTCATATTTCTTGATTTGGGTTGTTTCATGTCTTGTTTTTGTTGTTTGTTGATTCAACCGCAGCATCTGGACTAGATGCTATGATTGAAACCACGAGGAAAACATCTAGATTCTATGAACACCAACATGGCTGATGAAGCCTCTTGGATGAGGGTGAAACGTCTTCGAGAAACTCAAGCTAGTCCAGATGCTACAATTGAAACAACAAGGACAGCCATGACCTGGATGACCGAGAACCTTCACAGACATCCTGTAGATATGATCTACCTCAATGTTTCAGCCTCTTCAGACTCATCAGCTGTAGGAAGATGTTCCTCCATGCTGGATGTATCTCCAGCTACTAGATGTTCCACCATGCTGGATGTATCTCCAGCTACTAGATGTTCCTCCATGCTGGATGTATCTCCAGCTACTAGATGTTCCACCATGCTGGATGTATCTCCAGCTACTAGATGTTCCTCCATGCTGGATGTATCTCCAGCTACTAGATGTTCCTCCATGATGGATGTATCTCCAGCTACTAGATGTTCCTCCATGCTGGATGTATCTCCAGCTACTAGATGTTCCTCCATGCTGGATGTATCTCCAGCTACTAGATGTTCCACCATGCTGGATGTATCTCCAGCTACTAGATGTTCCTCCATGCTGGATGCTCTCAGTCTCTCTGAGGAAACACTGCCTGCAGTTCAGCCTGAACTCTCTGGATGTTTTGGTCACAGCTGAGTCGGTCCTGGAGGACCAGAACCAGGACATGCTCCTCTACAGTCAGTCACTTTCTGGTTCATAGGGATTCTGGTGGATCTTTATGCAGCAGTTTGCTCTTTTCCGTCTCAGTTTATGTTGAAAGTCTTTATTCATGTGAAGGAAACACAAAGTCCAGACTGAACTGTCTGTTAGTGAAGCTGCAGCTTCTTCATGTTCAGATGTTGGAGCAGCTTCATGCAGCAGCGATCAGGTGAGTCTGGACTGCTGCTATAAAAGGAGACGAGGAGGCCGTCGGGTCGCTGAGGCCTTATAAGGCCGACGGTCGCTGCTCGCTGTCGGAGTGAAGCAACACACCGTGAAATTCCTCTTTCCCCTTAAATCCCACCTAAATCTCTGGAGCTGCTTGGAGCTCAGAGACGTCCAGCACCAGACCTGAAGGATGAAGCTGACACGTGTTCATGTGGTCATACGTGAACTGTGACACGCACGGCCACGGGTCGGGGTTGTCATGGAGATGAGACGCCGACAGAACGTCTGATGGTTGAAACAATGTGAAGAAACGACTGGAAGTTAAAACGTCTTTGTTTCTATCTGACAGCACTCAAATACACCACACTACATCAGACAGTGAACGCATCATGTTTAGTATGTCGGTCAGTGAATGCATCAGTGTTCAAATGCATCACATGTTAACAGTACCTTAATGCATCAGTCAGTGAATGCATCATTTTTAATGGCACTTTATAATGTTGGGCAGTGAACACACCACTTTTTAACATTATTTTAATACATCGTCAGTGAACTCTTCGCTTTTTAAAAGTGCTTTGGTATGTTGGTCAGTGAACGCATCACTATTCAGATGCACAACATCACATTATACAGTAAATGCATCACATTTTAAAAGTTCCCTTAATACATCAGTCAGTGAATGCATCATTTTTTGAAGATACTTTAGTATGTTGGTCAGTGAATGCATCACTTTTAAAGGCACTTTGGTCGCTAACTTAATTTTGAAGCGTACCTTAAATGTAGGTCATCAAACGCATCACTTTCTAAAGGGCTCAGTGATGCTAATGCTAGCAGGTTTAGCAACACTTACAGACAATCAGACACTTTAAATGGTTTAATGTTGTTTTTCTGCGTTTGTTTGATTCTCTGCTGAACAGAACCGACTCCAGGACTGATGTTCGTACTGAACCCTGAGCTCCATCCTCCATCTCAGCGCTGATGACTAACACGCCCCTCATAACCTCGAGTCCTGCTTTATTCACCATCAGCTGATGTGCTTCTGACTTCCTGCTGCTCCGTTCCACTTCTCCTCCTCGTCGGGTCGATAACCTCCAGAGATCGAGGCTCCTTTCCAGCTTCAGATGGAAACTCTGGTCCTCTTTAGACAGCTGCCTCCTGCTAAATCTGTCCAAGCTGCTGACCCACATCCCCGATGGTAAACACACACTGATCCCTGAAGTCAAACAGCTTCATGTCCTCAAACCAAAACTCTGAGATCTGAGAGCAGAAAGTTAAAGAAGGGAAACCATCAGAGGAGCATCTCTATTAAATCAACTTCATGAAGGTTTTTAAAATACATCAACATTCCCTGGATGTGACTTAAACCGTATTTATACCTGTTCAGCTTCACTTCCTGTTGTCATGTTTCTGTGGGACATATTCTAGTCTGACTCTCCAGATGTAGACCTCCAGTATAAACCTTTTTTCTAATTAAATGCTTCTTACCTTCCCGCCTGCAAACGTTCCAGAAACATGACTTCTGTCAGTATTTTAAAGGAACCCTTTGGTCGCATTAATTTAACTTTGCTCAATACGACTGTGATTAGTTGACATCAGTCAGCTGTCGACTCAGTTTTTAAAAGTGCTTTTTTATGTCGGTCATGTTTAAAGGATGCTTTGTTTCCCTGTCAGTAGACCATCGATGAGGTAGAGTCAGACCCTTCTACAGTAGACCATCGATGAGGTAGAGTCAGACCCTTCTACAGTTGACCATAGATGAGGTAGAGTCAGACTCTTCTACAGTAGACCATCGATGAGGTAGAGTCAGACTCTTCTACAGTAGACCATCGATGAGGTAGAGTCAGACCCTTCTACAGTAGACCATCGATGAGGTAGAGTCAGACCCTTCTACAGTAGACCATCGATGAGGTAGAGTCAGACTCTTCTACAGTAGACCATCGATGAGGTAGAGTCAGACCCTTCTACAGTAGACCATCGATGAGGTAGAGTCAGACCCTTCTACAGTAGACCATCGATGAGGTAGAGTCAGACTCTTCTACAGTAGACCATCGATGAGGTAGAGTCAGACCCTTCTACAGTTGACCATAGATGAGGTAGAGTCAGACTCTTCTACAGTAGACCATCGATGAGGTAGAGTCAGACTCTTCTACAGTAGACCATCGATGAGGTAGAGTCAGACCCTTCTACAGTAGACCATCGATGAGGTAGAGTCAGACTCTTCTACAGTAGACCATCGATGAGGTAGAGTCAGACCCTTCTACAGTAGACCATCGATGAGGTAGAGTCAGACCCTTCTACAGTAGACCATCGATGAGGTAGAGTCAGACTCTTCTACAGTAGACCATCGATGAGGTAGAGTC
>JAMOIN010001759.1:0-27686 GCA_024666655.1 Dascyllus trimaculatus
TGACATCATTCCCCGGAATGACGTTTTTGTGACATCTTCGACCTCATCCGGCGATATGAAATTTTTGTGAGATTTTTGACATCATTCCGCGGTAATACGTTTTTGTGACATTTTTTACTTTTTTGTGACTTTTTTGACCTCATCCCGGGGTACTACATTTTTGACCTCATACTTCGTTATTAAATTTTTGAGAAATTTTTGACATCATCCGGCGGATCTTGTTTTTATTACATGTTTGACATCATTCCGCGGTATGACGTTTTTGTGACATTTTTGTGACATTTTCGACCTCATCCCGCGGTATGACGTTTTTGAGACATTTTTGCCCTCATCCCGCGATGTGACGTTTTTGTGACATTTTTGCCCTCATCCCGCGATGTGACGTTTTTGTGACATTTTTGACATGATTCCGCGGTATGACGTTTTTGTGACATTTTTTACATCAATCCGTGGTATGCCGTTTTTGTGACATTTTTGACCTTTTTTATGACATTTTTTACATTATCCCGCCATATGACGTTTTTGTGACATTTCTGACATCATCCCGCGTTATGACGTTTTTGTGACATTGTTGACTTCTTACCGCGGTATGACTTTCTTGTGACATTTTTGACATCATCCCGCGGTATGAGTTTTTTGTTAAATTTTTGACATCATTCCGCGGTATGACGTTTTTGCGACATTTTTGACCTCATACCGCGGTATGAAGTTTTTGTGACTTTTGTGACGTTTTTGACCTCATACTGCGGTATGACGTTTTTGTGACATTTTTGACCTCATCCAGCAATGTGACGTTTTTGTGTCATTTTTGACATCATACCATGGTATGCCGTTTTTGTGACATTTTTGACCTTTTTTATGACATTTTTTACATTATCCCGCCATATGACGTTTTTGTGACATTTTTGACAAGATTCCGCGGTATGATGTTTTTGTGACATTTTTGACTTCATACTGCTGTATGAAATTTTGTGACTTTTGTGACGTTTTTGACCCCATACCGCGGTATGATGTTTTTGTGACGTTTTTGACCTCATACCGCGAAATGACGTTTTTGTGACATTTTTGACCTCATACCGCGTTATGACGTTTTTGTGACATTTTTGACGTCATTCCGCGGTATGACATTTTTGAGACATTTTTGATCTTTTTATGACATTTTTGACATTATCCCGCGGTATGACGTTATTGTGACATTTTTGTGACATTTTTTACATGATTCCGCGGTATGACGTTTTTGTGACATTTTTGACATCATCCCGCGGTATGGCGTTTTTGTGACATTTTTGACATCATTCCGCGGTATGACGTTTTTGTGACATTTTGGACCTCATACAGCGGTATGACGTTTTTGAGACATTTTTGATCTTTTTATGACATTTTTGACATGATCCCGCGGTATGACGTTTTTGTGACATTTTTGTGACATTTTTTACATCATTCCGCGGTATGACGTTTTTGTGACATTTTTTAAATCATTCCGCGGTATGACGTTTTTGTGACTTTTGAGACGCTTTTGACCTCATACCGCGGTATGACGTTTTTGTGACATTTTTGACATCATACCGCGGTATAACGTTTTTGTGACATTTTTGACCTCATTCCGTGGTATGAAATTTTTGTGACATTTTTGACCTCATCCCGCGTTATTACGTTTTTGTGACATTTTTGACACCATACTGCGGTATGAATTTTTTGTGAAATTTTTTACCTCATACCGCGGTGTGACGTTTTTCTGACATTTTTGACCTCATATTGCGGTATGACGTTTTTGTGACATTTTTTACCTCATACCGCGGTATGACGTTTTTGTGACATTTGTGACGATTTTGACCTCATACCGCGGTATGACGTTTTTGTGACATTTTTGACCTCATACCGCGGTATAACGTTTTTGTGACATTTTTGACCTTTTTGTGACTTTTTTTACATGATTCCGTGGCATGACGTTTTTGTGACATTTTTGACCTTATACCGCGGTATGACTTTTGTGACATTTTTGACATGATTCCGCGGTATGACGTTTTTGTGAAATTTTTGACATCATCCCGCGGAATGACTTTTTTGTGAAATTTTTGACATCATTCCGCGGTATGAGGTTTTTGTGACATTTTTGACCTCATCCCGCGGTATAACGTTTTTGTGACATTTTTGACCTCATACCGCGGTATGAAATTTTTGTGATATTTTTGACATCATCCCACGGTATGACGTTTTTGTGACATTTTTGACAACATTCCGCGGCATGACGTTTTTGTGACATTTTTGACCTTTTTGTGACATTTTTGCCATGATTCCGCGGGATGACGTTTTTGTGACATTTTTGACTTCATACCGCGGTATGACGTTTTTGAGACATATTTGATCTTTTTATGACGTTTTTGACATGATCCTGCGGTATGACATCTTTGTGACATTTTTGTGACATTTTTTACATGATTCCGCGGTATGACGTTTTTGTGACATTTTTGACATCATCCCGCGGTATGACGTTTTTGTGACATTTTTTACATCATTCCGCGGTATGACGTTTTTGTGACATCTTTGACCTTTTTTGACATTTTTTACATGATTGCGCAGTATGAAGTTTTTGTGACATTTTTGACCTCATACCGCGGTATGACGTTTTTGTGACATTTTTGACCTCATACCGCGGTATGACTTTTCTGTGAAATTTTTGACATCATTCCGCGGTATGACGTTTTTGTGACATTTTTGACCTAATCCCGCGGTATATCGTTTTTGTGACATTTTTGACCTCATACCGCGGTATGACGTTTTCGTGACGTTTTTGAACTCATGCCGCGATATGACGTTTTTGCGACATTTTTTACCTCATACCGCGGTATGACGTTTTGTGACTTTTGTGACGTTTTTGACCCCATACCGCGGTATAACGTTTTTGTGAAATTTTTGACCTTTTTGGAACATTTTTGACATCATCCTGCCTAATGACGTTTTTGTGACATTTTTGACCTCATACCGCGTTATGACGTTTTTGTGACTTTTGTGACGTTTTTGACCTCATATCGCAGGATGACGTTTTTGTGACATTTTTGACCTTTTTGTGACATTTTTGACATGATTCCGCGGGATGACGTTTTTGTGACACTTTTTACCTCATACCGCGGTATGACGTTTTTGTGACATTTTTGACCTCATACCGCGGTATGACATTTTTGAGACATTTTTGATCTTTTTATGACATTTTTGACATTATCCCGCGGTATGACGTTATTGTGACATTTTTGTGACATTTTTTACATGATTCCGCGGTATGACGTTTTTGTGACATTTTTGACATCATCCCGCGGTACGACGTTTTTGTGACATTTTTGACATCATTCCGCGGTATGACGTTTTTGTGACATTTTGGACCTCAAACAGCGGTATGACGTTTTTGAGACATTTTTGATCTTTTTATGACATTTTTGACATGATCCCGCGGTATGACGTTTTTGCGTCATTTTTGTGACATTTTTTACATGATTCCGTAGTATGACGTTTTTGTGACATTTTTGAAATCATTCCGCGGTATGAAGTTTTATTGACATTTTGGACCTCATACCGCGGTATGACGTTTTTGTGACTTTTGAGACGTTTTTGACCTCATACCGCGGTGTGACGTTTTTGTGACATTTTTGACCTCATACCGCGGTATAACGTTTTTGTGAAATTTTTGACCTCATTCCGTGGTATGAAATTTTTGTGACATTTTTGACCTCATCCCGCGTTATTACGTTTTTGTGACATTTTTGACACCATACTGCGGTACGAAATTTTTGTGACATTTTTCACATCATCCCGCGGTGTGACGTTTTTCTGACATTTTTGACCTCATATCGCGGCATCACGTTTTTGAGACATTTTTGACCTTTTTGTGACATTTTTGACATCATCCCGTGGTGTGACGTTTTTGAGGCATTTTTGACTTCATACCGCGGTATGACGTTTTTGAGACATTTTTGATCTTTTTATGACATTTTTGACATTTTTGTGACATTTTTGTGACATTTTTTACATGATTCCGCGGTATGACGTTTTTGTGACATTTTTGACATCATCCCGCGGTATGACGTTTTTGTGACATTTTTGACATCATTATGTGGTATGACGTTTTTGTGACATTTTGGACCTCAAACAGCGGTATGACTTTTTTCAGACATTTTTGATCTTTTTATGACATTTTTGACATGATCCCGCGGTATGACGTTTTTGTGTCATTTTTGTGACATTTTTTACATGATTCCGCAGTATGACGTTTTTGTGACATTTTTGAAATCATTCCGCGGTATGAAGTTTTATTGACATTTTGGACCTCATACTATGACGTTTTTGTGACTTTTGAGACATTTTTGACCTCATACCGCGGTATAACGTTTTTGTGAAATTTTTGACCTCATTCCGTGGTATGAAATTTTTGTGACATTTTTGACCTCATCCCGCGTTATTACGTTTTTGTAACATTTTTGACACCATACTGCGGTATGAAATTTTTGTGACATTTTTCACATCATCCCGCGGTGTGACGTTTTTCTGACATTTTTGACCTCATATCGCGGCATCACGTTTTTGAGACATTTTTGACCTTTTTGTGACATTTTTGACATCATCCCGTGGTGTGACGTTTTTGAGGCATTTTTGACTCATACCGCGGTATGACGTTTTTGAGACATTTTTGATCTTTTTATGACATTTTTGACATTTTTGTGACATTTTTGTGACATTTTTTACATGATTCCGCGTTATGACATTATTGTGACATTTTTGACCTCATACCGCGGCATGACGTTTTTGTGACATTTTTGACCTCATACTGCGGTATGACATTTTTGTGACATTTTTGACCTCATACCGCGGTAAAACGTTTTTGTGACATTTTTGACCTCATACCGCGGTATGACGTTTTCGTGACGTTTTTGACCTCATACCGCGTTATGACGTTTTTGTGACATTTTTGACCTCATACCGCAGCATGACGTTTTTGTGAATTTTTTGACATCATCCCGCGGTATGACGTTTTTGTGACATTTTTGACATCATTCCGCGGTATGACGTTTTTGTGACATCTTTGACCTTTTTTGACATTTTTTACATGATTCCGCGGTATGACGTTTTTGTGACATTTTTGACATCACCCCGCGGTATGCAATTTTGTGACATTTTTGACATCATTCCGCGGTATGACGTTTTTGTGACATTTTGGACCTCAAACAGCGGTATGACGTTTTTGAGACATTTTTGATCTTTTTATGACATTTTTGACATGATCCCGCGGTATGACGTTTTTGTGTCATTTTTGTGACATTTTTTACATGATTCCGCAGTGTGACGTTTTTGTGACATTTTTGAAATCATTCCGCGGTATGACGTTTTTGTGACTTTTGAGACGTTTTTGACCTCATACCGCGGTATGACGTTTTTGTGACATTTTTGACCTCATACCGCGGTATAACGTTTTTGTGAAATTTTTGACCTCATTCCGTGGTATGACGTTTTTGTGACATTCTTGACCTCATACTGCGGTATGACGTTTTTGTGACATTTTTGACCTCATACCGCGGTATGACGTTTTTGTGACTTTTATTTCGTTTTTGACCTCATACCGCGGTATGACGTTTTTGTGACATTTTTGACCTCATACCGCGGTATAACGTTTTTGTGACATTTTTGACCTTTTTGTGACATTTTTTACATGATTCCGTGGCATGACGTTTTTGTGACATTTTTGACATCATCCCGCGGAATGACTTTTTTTTGAAATTTTTGACATCATCCCACGGTATGACGTTTTTGTGACATTTTTGACAACATTCCGCGGCATGACGTTTTTTGACATTTTTGACGTCACACCGCGGTATGACGTTTTTGTGACATTTTATACTTTTTTGTGACATTTTTGACCTCATAACGTGGTATGAAGTTTTTGTGACATTTTTGACATTATCCCGCCGTATGACGTTTTTGTGACATTTTTGACCTCATCCCGCTGTATGACGTTTTTGTGACATTTTTGACCTCATACCGCGGTATAACGTCTTTGTGACATTTTTGACCTTTTTGTGATATGTTTGACATGATTCCGCGGTATGACGTTTTTTTGACATTTTTGACCTCATACCGCGGTATGACGTTTTTGCGACATTGTTGACCTTTTTTTGACATTTTTGACCTCATACCGCGGTATCACGTTTTTGAGACAGTTTTGACCTTTTTGTGACATTTTTGACATCATCCCGCGGAATGACGTTTTTGAGACATTTTTGACCTCATAAAATTTCATCGTATGACGTTTTCGTGACGTTTTTGACCTCATCCCGCGGTATGACGTTTTTGTGACATTTTTGACATCATACCGTGGTATGACGTTTTTGTGACATTTTTGACCTTTTTGTGACATTTTTGACATGATTCTGCTTTATGACGTTTTTGTGACATTTTTGACCTCATAAAATGTCATCGTATGACGTTTTCGTGACGTTTTTGACCTCATGCCGTGGTATGACGTTTTTGTGACATTTTTGACATAATTCCGCGGTATTACGTTTTTGTGACATTTTTGACATCATACCGAGGTATGAAATTTTTGAGACATTTTTGGCCTTTTTGTGACATTTTTGACATTATCCCGCCGTATGACGTTTTTGTGACATTTTTGACCTCATCCCGCTGTATGACGTTTTTGTGACATTTTTGACCTCATACCGCGGTATAACGTCTTTGTGACATTTTTGACCTTTTTGTGATATTTTTGACATGATTCCGCGGTATGATATTTTTTTGACGTTTTTGACCTCATCCCGCGGTATGACGTTTTTGTGACATTTGTGACATCATACCGTGGAATGACGTTTTTGTGACATTTTTGACCTTTTTGTGACATTTTTGACATCATCCCGCGGTATGACGTTTTTGAGACATTTTTGACCTCATAAAATGTCATCGTATGACGTTTTCGTGACGTTTTTGACCTCATGCCGTGGTATGACGTTTTTGTGACATTTTTGACGTAATTCCGCGGTATTACGTTTTTGTGACATTTTTGACATCATACCGCGGTATCAAATTTTTGAGACATTTTTGGCCTTTTTGTGACATTTTTGACATCATCCCGCGGTATGACGTTTTTGTGACATTTTTGACCTCATCCCGCGGCATCACGTTTTTGTGACATTTTTGACCTTTTTGTGACCTTTTTTACCTCATGCCACGTTATGACTTTTATGTGACATTTTTGACCTTTTTGTGACGTTTTTGACCTCAGTCTGCGGTATCACGTTTTTGAGACATTTTTGACCTTTTTGTGACATTTTTGACATAGTCCCGCGGTGTGACGTTCTCCAGGCAGTTTTGACCTCATCCCGCGCGGTATGATGTTTTTGCGACATTTTTGACCTTTTTGTGACATTTTTCACATCATACTGCGGTATAACGTTTTTGTGAAATTTTTGACCTCATCCCGCGGTATGACATTTATCTGAGATTTTTGACCTCATACGTATGACGTTTTTGCAACATTTTTTTCCTCATATGACGTTTTTTTGACATTTTTGACCTCATACCGCGTTATGACGTTTTTGTGACATTTTTGACATCATACCGGGAAATGACTTTTATATGATATTTTTAATCTTTTTGTGACATTTTTTACCTTTTTGTGACATTTTTGACATCATACCGCGGTATAACGTTTTTGTGACATTGTTGACCTCATCCCGCGGTATGACGTTTTTGTGGCATTTTTGACCTTATACCACGGTTTGACGTTTTTGTGACATTTTTGACCTTTTTGTGACATTTTTGACCTCATACTGCGGAATGAAATTTTTGTGTCATTTTTGATCTTTTTGTGACATTTTTTACATCATTCCGCGGTATGACTTTTTTATGACATTTTTGATCTTTTGTGACATTTTTGACCTTTTTGTGACATTTTTGACATCATACCGCGCTATATCGTTATTGTGACATTGTTGACCTCACCCCGCGGTATGACGTTTTTGTGGCATTTTTGACCTCATCCAACGGTATGACATTTTTATGACATTTTTGACTTCATCCTGCGGTATGACGTTTTTGTGACATTTTTGAGATCATCTGGCGGCATGACGTTTTTTTGACATTTTTGACATGATGTTTTTGTGACATTTTTGACCTAGCCCGGCGGTATGACTTTTTTGTGACAATTTTGACCTCATCCCGCAGTATGACGTTTTTGTGACATTTCTGAACTTATAACGCGGTATGACGTATTTGAGACATTTTTGACCTCAACCTGCCGTATTACCTTTTTGTGACATCTTTGACCTCACACCGCGGTATGACGTTTTTGTAACGTTTTTGTCAAATTTTTGACATCATTCTGCGGTATGACGTTTTGTGACATTTTTGAATTTTTTGTGACATTTTTGACCTCATCCCGCGTTATGACATTATTGTGACATTTTTGACCGCATTCCGCAGTATGAAATTTTAGTGACATTTTCGACCTCATCCACCGTTATGACATCTTTGTGATATTTTTGACATCATTCCCCGGTATGACGTTTTTAAGACATTTTTGACCTTTTTGTGACATTTTTGACATCATCCCGCAGTATGACGTTTTTGTGACATTTTTGAGCTCATCCCGTGGTATGACGTTTTTGAGACATTTTTGACCTTTTTGTGATATTTTTGACATCATCCCGCGGTATGACGTGTTTGAGACAGTTTTGACATCATATGACTTTTTTGTGATATTTTTGATCTTTTTGTGACATTTTTGACCTTTTTGTGACATGTTTGACCTCATACCACTGTGGAACGTTTTTGTGACATTGTTGACCTCAGACCGCGGATGACGTTTTTCTGGCATGTTTGACATGATATTTTTGTGACACTTTTTTTGTGACATTTTTGACGTTTTTGTGACATTTTTGACCTCACCCGGCGGTATGACTTTTTTGTGACATTTTTGACCTCAACTCGTGGCATGACATTTTTGTGACATTTTTGACCTCATACCACGGTATGACGTTTTTGCGACATTTTTGACCTTTTTGTGACATTTTTGACATTATTCCGCGGTATGACATTTTTGTGACATTTTTTAAATCATCCCGCGGTATGACGTCTTTGCGACATTTTTGACCTTTTTGTGCAATTTTCGACATCATTCCGCGGTATGACGTGTTTGTGACATTCTCGACATCATTCCGCAGTATGACGTTTTTGTGATATTTCTGAACTTATACCGCGGTATGACGTATTTGAGACATTTTTGACCTCAACCTGCCGTATGACATTTTTGTGACATTTTTGACCTCATACCGCGGCATGACGTTTTTGTAACGTTTTTGTCAAGTTTTTGACATCATTCTGCGGTATGACGTTTTGTGACATTTTTGAATTTTTTGTGACATTTTTGACCTCATCCCGCGGTATGACGTTTTTGTGACTTTTGTGACGTTTTTGACCTCATACCGCGGTATGACGTTTTTGTGACATTTTTGACATCATACCGCGGTATGACGTTTTTGTGACATTTTTGACCTCATTCCGTGGTATGAAGTTTTTGTGATATTTTTGACATCATCCCACGGTATGACGTTTTTGAGACATTTTTGACATCATACTGCGGTAAGAAATTTTTGTGACATTTTTGACCTCATCCCGCGGTATGACGTTTTTGTGACATTTTGACATCATACTGCGGTATGAAGTTTTTGTGATATTTTTGACATCATCCCACGGTATGACGTTTTTGTGACATTTTTGACAACATTCCGCGGCATGACGTTTTTGTGACATTTTTGACGTCACACCGCGGTATGACGTTTTTGTGACATTTTATACTTTTTTGTGACATTTTTGACCTCATAACGTGGTATGAAGTTTTTGTGACATTTTTGACATTATCCCGCCCTATGACGTTTTTGTGACATTTTTGACCTCATACCGCGGTATGACGTTTTTGTGACATTTTTGACCTCATACCGCGGTATGACGTTTTTGTGACATTTTTGACCTCATACCGTGGTATGAAATTTTTGTGACATCGTTGACATCATCCCGCCGCATGACGTTTTTGTGACGTTTTTGACCTCATACCGCGGCATCACGTTTTTGTGACATTTTCTACCTTTTTGTGACCTTTTTTACCTCATGCCACGTTATGACTTTTATGTGACATTTTTGACCTTTTTGTGACGTTTTTGACCTCAGTCTGCGGTATCACCTTTTTGAGACATTTTTGACCTTTTTGTGACATTTTTGACATCGTTCCGCGGTGTGACGTTTTCCAGGCATTTTTGACCTCATCCCGCGCGGTATGATGTTTTTGCGACATTTTTGACCTTTTTGTGACATTTTTTACCTCATACTGCGGTAAAATGTTTTTGTGAAATTTTTGACCTCATCCGGCGGTATCACCTTTTTCTGAGATTTTTGACCTCATTCCGCCGTATGACGTTTTTGTGACATTTTGGACCTCATACAGCGGTATGACGTTTTTGCGACATTTTTGACCTCATACCGTGGTATGAAATTTTTGTGACTTTTGTGACGTTTTTGACCTCATACCGCGGTATGACGTTTTTGTGACATTTTTGACCTCATACCGTGGTATGAAATTTTTGTGACATCGTTGACATCATCCCGCCGCATGACGTTTTTGTGACGTTTTTGACCTCATACTGCGATGACGTTTTTGTGACATTTTTGACCTCATACCGCGGTATAACGTTTTTGTGAAAGTTTTGACCTTTTTGGAACATTTTGACATCATCCCGCCGTATGACGTTTATGTGACATTTTTGACCTTTTTGTGACGTTTTTGACTTGATTCCGCGGGATGACATTTTTGAGACATTTTTGATCTTTTTATGACATTTTTGACATGATCCCGTGGTATGACGTTTTTGTGACGTGTTCGTGACATTTTTTACATGATTCCGCGGTATGACGTCTTTGTGACATTTTTGACATCATCCCGCGGTATGACGTGTTTGTGACATTTTTGACATCATTCCGCGGTATGACGTTTTTGTGACATTTTGGACCTCATACAGCAGTATGAAGTTTTTGCGACATTTTTGACCTCATACCGCGGTATGACGTTTTTGTGACATTTTTGACCTCATCCCGCGGTATGACGTTTCTGTGACATTTTTGACCTCATACCGCGGTATGACGTTTTTGTGACATTTTTGACCTTATACCGCGGTATGAAGTTTTTGAGACATTTTTGATCTTTTTACGAGATTTTTGACATGATCCCGCGGTATGACGTTTTTGTGACATTTTTGTGACATTTTTTACATGATTCCGCGGTATGACGTTTTCGTGACATTTTTTACCTCAGACTGCGGTATGACGTTTTTGTGACATTTTTGACATCATCCCGCGTTATGACGTTTTTGTGACATTTTTGTGACATTTTTTACATGATTCCGCGGTATGACGTTTTGGTGACACTTTTGACCTCATACTGCGGTATGACGTTTTTGTGACATTTTTGACATCATCCCGCGGTATGACGTTTTTGTGACATTTTGGACCTCATACAGCAGTATGACGTTTTTGTGACATTTTTGACCTTTGTATGACATTTTTGACCTCATATCGCGGAATGACGTATTTGCGACATTTTTGACCTTTTTTGAAATTTTTTACATGATTCCGCGGTATGACGTTTTTGTGACATTTTTGACCTCATACCGCGGTATTAGTTTTTTTGAAATTTTTGACCTCATGCCGCGGTATGACTTTTCTGTGAAATTTTTGACATCATACCGCGGTATGACGTTTTCGTGACCTTTTTGACCTCATACCGCGGCATGACGTTATTGTGACTTTTGTGACGTTTTTGACCTCATACCGCGGTACGACATTTTTGTGACATTTTTGACCTCATACCGCGGTATGACGTTTTTGTGAAATATTTTACCTTTTTGTGACATTTCTGACATCATTTCGCAGCATGACGTTTATGTGACAATTTTGACCTCATACCGCGGTATGACGTTTTTGTGAAATTTTTGACCTCATCACGGTATGACGTTTTTGTGACATTCTTGACCTCATACCGTGGTATGACGTTTTTGTGACATTTTGGACCTCATACAGCAGTATGACGTTTTTGTGACATTTTTGACCTTTGTGTGACATTTTTGACCTCATATCGCGGAATGACGTATTTGCGACATTTTTGACCTTTTTTGAAATTTTTTACATGATTCCGCGGTATGACGTTTTTGTGACATTTTTGACCTCATACCGCGGTATTAGTTTTTGTGAAATTTTTGACCTCATGCCGCGGTATGACTTTTCTGTGAAATTTTTGACATCATCCCGCGGAATGACTTTTTTGTGAAATTTTTGACATCATTCCGCGGTATGAGGTTTTTGCGACATTTTTGACCTCATACCGCGGCATGACGTTATTGTGACTTTTGTGACGTTTTTGACCTCATACCGCGGTACGACATTTTTGTGACATTTTTGACCTCATACCGCGGTATGACGTTTTTGTGAAATTTTTTAACTTTTTGTGACATTTCTGACATCATTTCGCAGCATGACGTTTATGTGACAATTTTGACCTCATACCGCGGTATGACGTTTTTGTGAAATTTTTGACCTCATCACGGTATGACGTTTTTGTGACATTCTTGACCTCATACCGTGGTATGAAGTTTTTGTGACATCTTTGACATCATCCCGCCGTATGACGTTTTTGTGACATTTTTGACCTCATACCGCAGTATGACGTTTTTGTGACATTTTTGGCCTTTTTGTGACATTTTTGACAAGATTCCGCATTATGACGTTTTTGTGACACTTCTTACCTCATACCGCGGTATGACGTTTTTGTGACATTTTTGACCTCATACCGCGGTATGACGTTTTTGTGATAATTTTGACTTCATACCACGGTATGACGTTTTTGAGACATTTTTGATCTTTTTATGACATTTTTGACATGATCCCGCGGAATGACCTTTTTGTGACATTTTTGTGACATTTTTTACATGATTCCGCGGTATGACGTCTTTGTGACATTTTTGACATCATCCCGCGGTATGACGTTTTTGCGACATTTTTGACCTTTTTGTAACATTTTTGACCTCATACCGCGGAATGACGTATTTGCGACATTTTTGACCTCATACCGCGCGGTATGACGTTTTTGTGACTTTTGTGACGTTTTTGACCTCATACCGCGGTATGACGTTTTTGTGACATTTTTGACCTCATACCGCGGTATGACGTTTTTGTGACATTTTTGACCTCATACCGTGGTATGAAATTTTTGTGACTTTTGTGACGTTCTTGACCTCATACTACGGTATGACGTTTTTGTGACATTTTTGACCTCATACCGTGGTATAACGTTTTTGTGACATTTTTGACCTTTTTTGACATTTTTTACATGATTCCGCGGTATGACGTTTTTGTGACATTTTTGACCTCATACCTCATTTGACGTTTTTGTGACATTTTTGACCTCATACCGCGGGATGAAGTTTTTGTGACATTTTTGACATCATCCCGCGGAATGACTTTTTTGTGAAATTTGTGACATCATTCCGCGGTATGACGTTTTTGTGACATTTTTGACCTCATACCGTGGTATGAAATTTTTGTGACTTTTGTGACGTTTTTGACCTCATACCGCGGTATGACGTTTTTGTGACATTTTTGACCTCATACCGTGGTATAACGTTTTTGTGACATTTTTTACCTTTTTTGACATTTTTTACATGATTTCGCGGTATGACGTTTTTGTGACATTTTTGACCTCATACCGTGGTATGAAATTTTTGTGACTTTTGTGACGTTTTTGACCTCATACCGCGGTATGACGTTTTTGTGACATTTTTGACCTTTTTGGAACATTTCTGACATCATCCCGCCGTATGACTTTTTTGTGACATTTTTGACCTGATACCGCGGTATGACGTTTTTGTGACATTTTTGACCTCATGCCGCGGTATAACGTTTTTGTGAACTTTTTGGACCTCATACCGCGGTATGACGTTTTTGTGACATTTTTGACCTTTTTGTGACATTTTTTACATGATTCCGCGGTATGACGTTTTTGTGACATTTTTTACCTTTTTGTGACATTTTTGACATCATCCCGCAGTATGACGTATTTGCGACATTTTTGACCTCATACCGCGCGGTATGACGTTTTTGTGACTTTTGTGACGTTTTTGACCTCATAACGCGGTGTGACGTTTTTTTGACATTTTTGACCTTTTTGGAACATTTTTGACATCATTCCGCCGTATGACGTTTTTGTGACATTTTTGACTTCATACCGTGGTATTAAATTTTTGTGACTTTTGTGACGTTTTTGACCTCATACCGCGGTATGACGTTTTTGTGACATTTTTGACCTCATACCGTGGTATAAAGTTTTTGTGACATTTTTTACCTTTTTTGACATTTTTTACATGATTCCGCGGTATGACGTTTTTGTGACATTTTTGACATCATTCCGTGGTA
Organism: Dascyllus trimaculatus; assembly: GCA_024666655.1. Classification (NCBI taxonomy): domain Eukaryota; kingdom Metazoa; phylum Chordata; class Actinopteri; family Pomacentridae; genus Dascyllus; species Dascyllus trimaculatus. The sequence goes on from JAMOIN010001759.1 coordinate 14,497, forward strand.
TGACGTTTTTGTGACATTTTTGACATCATACTGCGGAATGAAATTTTTGTGACATTTTTGACAACATTCCGCGGCATGATGTTTTTGTGACAATTTTGACCTCACACCACGGTATGACGTGGTATGACGTGTTTGTGACATTTTTGACATCATACTGCGGGATGAAATTTTTGTGACATTTTTGACAACATTCCGCGGCATGACGTTTTTGTGACAATTTTGACCTCACACCGGGGTATGACGTTTTTGTGACATTTTTGACCTCATACCGCGGTATAACGTCTTTGTGACATTTTTGACCTTTTTGTGATATTTTTGACATGATTCCGCGGCATGACATTTTTTTGACGTTTTTGACCTCATCCCGCGGTATGACGTTTTTGTGACATTTTTGACATCATACCGTGGTATGACGTTTTTGTGACATTTTTGACCTTTTTTTGACATTTTTGACATCATCCCGCGGTATGACGTTTTTGAGACATTTTTGACCTCATAAAATGTCATCGTATGACGTTTTCGTGACGTTTTTGACCTCATGCCGTGGTATGACGTTTTTGTGACATTTTTGACATAATTCCGCGGTATTACGTTTTTGTGACATTTTTGACATCATACCGCGGTATCAAATTTTTGAGACATTTTTGGCCTTTTTGTGACATTTTTGACATCATCCCGCGGTATGACGTTTTTGTGACATTTTTGACCTCATCCCGCGGCATCACGTTTTTGTGACATTTTTGACCTTTTTGTGACCTTTTTTACCTCATGCCACGTTATGACTTTTATGTGACATTTTTGACCTTTTTGTGACGTTTTTGACCTCAGTCTGCGGTATCACGTTTTTGAGACATTTTTGACCTTTTTGTGACATTTTTGACATCGTCCCGCGGTGTGACGTTCTCCAGGCATTTTTGACCTCATCCCGCGCGGTATGATGTTTTTGCGACATTTTTGACCTTTTTGTGACATTTTTCACATCATACTGCGGTATAACGTTTTTGTGAAATTTTTGACCTCATCCCGCGGTATGACATTTATCTGAGATTTTTGACCTCATACGTATGACGTTTTTGCAACATTTTTTTCCTCATATGACGTTTTTTTGACATTTTTGACCTCATACCGCGTTATGACGTTTTTGTGACATTTTTGACATCATACCGGGAAATGACTTTTATATGATATTTTTAATCTTTTTGTGACATTTTTTACCTTTTTGTGACATTTTTGACATCATACAGCGGTATAACGTTTTTGTGACATTGTTGACCTCATCCCGCGGTATGACGTTTTTGTGGCATTTTTGACCTCATACCACGGTTTGACGTTTTTGTGACATTTTTGACCTTTTTGTGACATTTTTGACCTCATACTGCGGAATGAAATTTTTGTGTCATTTTTGATCTTTTTGTGACATTTTTTACATCATTCCGCGGTATGACTTTTTTATGACATTTTTGATCTTTTGTGACATTTTTGACCTTTTTGTGACATTTTTGACATCATACCGCGCTATATCGTTATTGTGACATTGTTGACCTCACCCCCCGGTATGACGTTTTTGTGGCATTTTTGACCTCATCCAACGGTATGACATTTTTATGACATTTTTGACTTCATCCTGCGGTATGACGTTTTTGTGACATTTTTGAGATCATCTGGCGGCATGACGTTTTTTTGACATTTTTGACATGATGTTTTTGTAACATTTTTGACCTAGCCCGGCGGTATGACTTTTTTGTGACAATTTTGACCTCATCCCGCAGTATGACGTTTTTGTGACATTTCTGAACTTATAACGCGGTATGACGTATTTGAGACATTTTTGACCTCAACCTGCCGTATTACCTTTTTGTGACATCTTTGACCTCACACCGCGGTATGACGTTTTTGTAACGTTTTTGTCAAATTTTTGACATCATTCTGCGGTATGACGTTTTGTGACATTTTTGAATTTTTTGTGACATTTTTGACCTCATCCCGCGTTATGACATTATTGTGACATTTTTGACCGCATTCCGCAGTATGAAATTTTAGTGACATTTTCGACCTCATCCACCGTTATGACATCTTTGTGATATTTTTGACATCATTCCCCGGTATGACGTTTTTAAGACATTTTTGACCTTTTTGTGACATTTTTGACATCATCCCGCAGTATGACGTTTTTGTGACATTTTTGAGCTCATCCCGTGGTATGACGTTTTTGAGACATTTTTGACCTTTTTGTGATATTTTTGACATCATCCCGCGGTATGACGTGTTTGAGACAGTTTTGACATCATATGACTTTTTTGTGATATTTTTGATCTTTTTGTGACATTTTTGACCTTTTTGTGACATGTTTGACCTCATACCACTGTGGAACGTTTTTGTGACATTGTTGACCTCAGACCGCGGATGACGTTTTTCTGGCATGTTTGACATGATATTTTTGTGACACTTTTTTTGTGACATTTTTGACGTTTTTGTGACATTTTTGACCTCACCCGGCGGTATGACTTTTTTGTGACATTTTTGACCTCAACTCGTGGCATGACATTTTTGTGACATTTTTGACCTCATACCACGGTATGACGTTTTTGCGACATTTTTGACCTTTTTGTGACATTTTTGACATTATTCCGCGGTATGACATTTTTGTGACATTTTTTAAATCATCCCGCGGTATGACGTCTTTGCGACATTTTTGACCTTTTTGTGCAATTTTCGACATCATTCCGCGGTATGACGTTTTTGTGACATTCTCGACATCATTCCGCAGTATGATGTTTTTGTGACATTTCTGAACTTATACCGCGGTATGACGTATTTGAGACATTTTTGACCTCAACCTGCCGTATGACATTTTTGTGACATTTTTGACCTCATACCGCGGCATGACGTTTTTGTAACGTTTTTGTCAAGTTTTTGACATCATTCTGCGGTATGACGTTTTGTGACATTTTTGAATTTTTTGTGACATTTTTGACCTCATCCCGCGGTATGACGTTTTTGTGACTTTTGTGACGTTTTTGACCTCATACCGCGGTATGACGTTTTTGTGACATTTTTGACATCATACCGCGGTATGACGTTTTTGTGACATTTTTGACCTCATTCCGTGGTATGAAGTTTTTGTGATATTTTTGACATCATCCCACGGTATGACGTTTTTGAGACATTTTTGACATCATACTGCGGTAAGAAATTTTTGTGACATTTTTGACCTCATCCCGCGGTATGACGTTTTTGTGACATTTTGACATCATACTGCGGTATGAAGTTTTTGTGATATTTTTGACATCATCCCACGGTATGACGTTTTTGTGACATTTTTGACAACATTCCGCGGCATGACGTTTTTGTGACATTTTTGACGTCACACCGCGGTATGACGTTTTTGTGACATTTTATACTTTTTTGTGACATTTTTGACCTCATAACGTGGTATGAAGTTTTTGTGACATTTTTGACATTATCCCGCCCTATGACGTTTTTGTGACATTTTTGACCTCATACCGCGGTATGACGTTTTTGTGACATTTTTGACCTCATACCGCGGTATGACGTTTTTGTGACATTTTTGACCTCATACCGTGGTATGAAATTTTTGTGACATCGTTGACATCATCCCGCCGCATGACGTTTTTGTGACGTTTTTGACCTCATACCGCGGCATCACGTTTTTGTGACATTTTCTACCTTTTTGTGACCTTTTTTACCTCATGCCACGTTATGACTTTTATGTGACATTTTTGACCTTTTTGTGACGTTTTTGACCTCAGTCTGCGGTATCACCTTTTTGAGACATTTTTGACCTTTTTGTGACATTTTTGACATCGTTCCGCGGTGTGACGTTTTCCAGGCATTTTTGACCTCATCCCGCGCGGTATGATGTTTTTGCGACATTTTTGACCTTTTTGTGACATTTTTTACCTCATACTGCGGTAAAATGTTTTTGTGAAATTTTTGACCTCATCCGGCGGTATCACCTTTTTCTGAGATTTTTGACCTCATTCCGCCGTATGACGTTTTTGTGACATTTTGGACCTCATACAGCGGTATGACGTTTTTGCGACATTTTTGACCTCATACCGTGGTATGAAATTTTTGTGACTTTTGTGACGTTTTTGACCTCATACCGCGGTATGACGTTTTTGTGACATTTTTGACCTCATACCGTGGTATGAAATTTTTGTGACATCGTTGACATCATCCCGCCGCATGACGTTTTTGTGACGTTTTTGACCTCATACTGCGATGACGTTTTTGTGACATTTTTGACCTCATACCGCGGTATAACGTTTTTGTGAAAGTTTTGACCTTTTTGGAACATTTTGACATCATCCCGCCGTATGACGTTTATGTGACATTTTTGACCTTTTTGTGACGTTTTTGACTTGATTCCGCGGGATGACATTTTTGAGACATTTTTGATCTTTTTATGACATTTTTGACATGATCCCGTGGTATGACGTTTTTGTGACGTGTTCGTGACATTTTTTACATGATTCCGCGGTATGACGTCTTTGTGACATTTTTGACATCATCCCGCGGTATGACGTGTTTGTGACATTTTTGACATCATTCCGCGGTATGACGTTTTTGTGACATTTTGGACCTCATACAGCAGTATGAAGTTTTTGCGACATTTTTGACCTCATACCGCGGTATGACGTTTTTGTGACATTTTTGACCTCATCCCGCGGTATGACGTTTCTGTGACATTTTTGACCTCATACCGCGGTATGACGTTTTTGTGACATTTTTGACCTTATACCGCGGTATGAAGTTTTTGAGACATTTTTGATCTTTTTACGAGATTTTTGACATGATCCCGCGGTATGACGTTTTTGTGACATTTTTGTGACATTTTTTACATGATTCCGCGGTATGACGTTTTCGTGACATTTTTTACCTCAGACTGCGGTATGACGTTTTTGTGACATTTTTGACATCATCCCGCGTTATGACGTTTTTGTGACATTTTTGTGACATTTTTTACATGATTCCGCGGTATGACGTTTTTGTGACATTTTTGACATCATCCCGCGGTATGACGTTTTTGTGACATTTTGGACCTCATACAGCAGTATGACGTTTTTGTGACATTTTTGACCTTTGTATGACATTTTTGACCTCATATCGCGGAATGACGTATTTGCGACATTTTTGACCTTTTTTGAAATTTTTTACATGATTCCGCGGTATGACGTTTTTGTGACATTTTTGACCTCATACCGCGGTATTAGTTTTTTTGAAATTTTTGACCTCATGCCGCGGTATGACTTTTCTGTGAAATTTTTGACATCATACCGCGGTATGACGTTTTCGTGACCTTTTTGACCTCATACCACGGCATGACGTTATTGTGACAATTTTGACGTTTTTGACCTCATACCGCGGTACGACATTTTTGTGACATTTTTGACCTCATACCGCGGTATGACGTTTTTGTGAAATATTTTACCTTTTTGTGACATTTCTGACATCATTTCGCAGCATGACGTTTATGTGACAATTTTGACCTCATACCGCGGTATGACGTTTTTGTGAAATTTTTGACCTCATCACGGTATGACGTTTTTGTGACATTCTTGACCTCATACCGTGGTATGACGTTTTTGTGACATTTTGGACCTCATACAGCAGTATGACGTTTTTGTGACATTTTTGACCTTTGTGTGACATTTTTGACCTCATATCGCGGAATGACGTATTTGCGACATTTTTGACCTTTTTTGAAATTTTTTACATGACTCCGCGGTATGACGTTTTTGTGACATTTTTGACCTCATACCGCGGTATTAGTTTTTGTGAAATTTTTGACCTCATGCCGCGGTATGACTTTTCTGTGAAATTTTTGACATCATCCCGCGGAATGACTTTTTTGTGAAATTTTTGACATCATTCCGCGGTATGAGGTTTTTGCGACATTTTTGACCTCATACCGCGGCATGACGTTATTGTGACTTTTGTGACGTTTTTGACCTCATACCGCGGTACGACATTTTTGTGACATTTTTGACCTCATACCGCGGTATGACGTTTTTGTGAAATTTTTTAACTTTTTGTGACATTTCTGACATCATTTCGCAGCATGACGTTTATGTGACAATTTTGACCTCATACCGCGGTATGACGTTTTTGTGAAATTTTTGACCTCATCACGGTATGACGTTTTTGTGACATTCTTGACCTCATACCGTGGTATGAAGTTTTTCTGACATCTTTGACATCATCCCGCCGTATGACGTTTTTGTGACATTTTTGACCTCATACCGCAGTATGACGTTTTTGTGACATTTTTGGCCTTTTTGTGACATTTTTGACAAGATTCCGCATTATGACGTTTTTGTGACACTTCTTACCTCATACCGCGGTATGACGTTTTTGTGACATTTTTGACCTCATACCGCGGTATGACGTTTTTGTGATAATTTTGACTTCATACCACGGTATGACGTTTTTGAGACATTTTTGATCTTTTTATGACATTTTTGACATGATCCCGCGGAATGACCTTTTTGTGACATTTTTGTGACATTTTTTACATGATTCCGCGGTATGACGTCTTTGTGACATTTTTGACATCATCCCGCGGTATGACGTTTTTGCGACATTTTTGACCTTTTTGTAACATTTTTGACCTCATACCGCGGAATGACGTATTTGCGACACTTTTGACCTCATACCGCGCGGTATGACGTTTTTGTGACTTTTGTGACGTTTTTGACCTCATACCGCGGTATGACGTTTTTGTGACATTTTTGACCTCATACCGCGGTATGACGTTTTTGTGACATTTTTGACCTCATACCGTGGTATGAAATTTTTGTGACTTTTGTGACGTTCTTGACCTCATACTACGGTATGACGTTTTTGTGACATTTTTGACCTCATACCGTGGTATAACGTTTTTGTGACATTTTTGACCTTTTTTGACATTTTTTACATGATTCCGCGGTATGACGTTTTTGTGACATTTTTGACCTCATACCTCATTTGACGTTTTTGTGACATTTTTGACCTCATACCGCGGGATGAAGTTTTTGTGACATTTTTGACATCATCCCGCGGAATGACTTTTTTGTGAAATTTGTGACATCATTCCGCGGTATGACGTTTTTGTGACATTTTTGACCTCATACCGTGGTATGAAATTTTTGTGACTTTTGTGACGTTTTTGACCTCATACCGCGGTATGACGTTTTTGTGACATTTTTGACCTCATACCGTGGTATAACGTTTTTGTGACATTTTTTACCTTTTTTGACATTTTTTACATGATTTCGCGGTATGACGTTTTTGTGACATTTTTGACCTCATACCGTGGTATGAAATTTTTGTGACTTTTGTGACGTTTTTGACCTCATACCGCGGTATGACGTTTTTGTGACATTTTTGACCTTTTTGGAACATTTCTGACATCATCCCGCCGTATGACTTTTTTGTGACATTTTTGACCTGATACCGCGGTATGACGTTTTTGTGACATTTTTGACCTCATGCCGCGGTATAACGTTTTTGTGAACTTTTTGGACCTCATACCGCGGTATGACGTTTTTGTGACATTTTTGACCTTTTTGTGACATTTTTTACATGATTCCGCGGTATGACGTTTTTGTGACATTTTTTACCTTTTTGTGACATTTTTGACATCATCCCGCAGTATGACGTATTTGCGACATTTTTGACCTCATACCGCGCGGTATGACGTTTTTGTGACTTTTGTGACGTTTTTGACCTCATAACGCGGTGTGACGTTTTTTTGACATTTTTGACCTTTTTGGAACATTTTTGACATCATTCCGCCGTATGACGTTTTTGTGACATTTTTGACTTCATACCGTGGTATTAAATTTTTGTGACTTTTGTGACGTTTTTGACCTCATACCGCGGTATGACGTTTTTGTGACATTTTTGACCTCATACCGTGGTATAAAGTTTTTGTGACATTTTTTACCTTTTTTGACATTTTTTACATGATTCCGCGGTATGACGTTTTTGTGACATTTTTGACATCATTCCGTGGTATGACGTTTTTGTGACATTTTTGACATCATACTGCGGAATGAAATTTTTGTGACATTTTTGACAACATTCCGCGGCATGATGTTTTTGTGACAATTTTGACCTCACACCACGGTATGACGTGGTATGACGTGTTTGTGACATTTTTGACATCATACTGCGGGATGAAATTTTTGTGACATTTTTGACAACATTCCGCGGCATGACGTTTTTGTGACAATTTTGACCTCACACCGGGGTATGACGTTTTTGTGACTTTTGTGACGTTTTTGACCTCATACCGCGGGATGATGTTTTTGTGACGTTTTTGACCTCATACCGCGGTATGACGTTTTTGTGACATTTTTGACCTTTTTGGAACATTTTTGACATCATCCCGCTGTATGACTTTTTTGTGACATTTTTGACCTTATACCGCGGTATGACGTTTTTGTGAAATTTTTGACCTTTTTGTGACATTTTTTACATGATTCCGCGGTATGACGTTTTTGTGACATTTTTGACCTCATACCGCGGTATGACGCTTTTGTGACATTTTTGACTTCATACCGCGGTATAACGTTTTTGAGACATTTTTGATCTTTTTACGACATTTTTGACATGATCCGGCGGTATGACGTTTTTGTGACTTTTTTGTGACATTTTTTACATTATTCCGCGGTATGATGTTTTTGTGACATTTTTGAAATCATTCCGCGGTATGAAGTTTTTGTGACATTTTGGACCTCATACAGCGGTATGACGTTTTTGTGACATTTTTGACCTTTTTTTGACATTTTTGACCTCATTCCGCGGTATGACGTATTTGCGACATTTTTGACCTCAAACCGCGGTATGACGTTTTTGTGACTTTTGTGACGTTTTTGACCTCATTCCGTGGTATGAAATTTTTGTGACATTTTTGACCTCATCCCGCGTTATTACGTTTTTGTGACATTTTTGACATCATACTGTGGTATGAAATTTTTGTGACATTTTTGACATCATCCCGCGGAATGACTTTTTTGTGAAATTTGTGATATCATTCCGCGGTATGACGTTTTTGCGACATTTTTACCTTTTTGTGCAAGTTTTGACCTCATTCCACGGTATGACGTTTTTGTGAAACTTTTTACCTTTTTTAAAGTAAAGATAAAGATCAACTTTATTAATCCCGAAGGAAATTCTGTTGCCAGAGTGCAGTTGAAGCACAAACACAAAGAGAAGAACAGTGCCTTAATAAGAAATAATAAAATACAATAAAATAAAATAAAATAAAAATAAAATAAAATAAAATATATACATATATACAGTAGTTTGAAAAGTGACAAGTGTGACACTTTTGACATCATTTCGCAGCATGACGTTTATGTGACATTTTTGAACTCATCCCGCGGGATGACGTTTTTGTGACATTTTTGACCTCATACCGTGGTATGAAATTTTTGTGACTTTTGTGACGTTTTTTACCTCATACCGCGGTATGACGTTTTTGTGACATTTTTGACCTCATACCGTTGTATAAGGTTTTTGTGACATTTTTGACCTTATTTGACATTTTTTACATGATTCCGCGGTATGACGTTTTTGTGACATTTTTGACCTCATACCGCGGTATGACGTTTTTGTGACATTTTTGACCTTATACCGCAGTATGACTTTTCTGTGAAATTTTTGACATAATTCCGCGGTATGACGTTTTTGTGACGTTTTTGTGACATTTTTGTGACATTTTTTACATGATTCCGCGGTATGACGTTTTCGTCACATTTTTGACCTCATACTGCGGTATGACGTTTTTGTGACATTTTTGACATCATCCCGCGGTATGACGTTTTTGTGACATTTTTGACGTTTTTGTGACATTTTTGACATCATCCCGCGGTATGACGTTTTTGTGACATTTTTGACATCATTCCGCGGTATGACGTTTTTGAGGAATTTTTGACCTCATCCTGCTGTATGACGTTTTTGTGAAATTTTTGACCTCATACCGCGGTATGACGTTTTTGTGACATTTTTGACCTCATATGACGTTTTTGTGACATTTTTGACCTCATCCCGCGGTATGACGTTTTTGTGAAATTTTTGACCTCATCCCGCGGTATGACGTTGTTGTGACATTTTTGACATGATTCCGCGTTATGACGTTTTGGTGACATTTTTGACTCATCCTGCGGTATAACGTTTTTGTGACATTTTTGACATCATGCCATTGTATGCCGTTTTTGTGACATTTTGGACCTTTTTTATGACATTTTTTACATTATCCCGCCAAATGACGTTTTTGTGACATTTTTGACCTCATCCAGCAATGTGACGTTTTTGTGTCATTTTTGACATCATTCCGCGGTATGACGTTTTTGTGACATTTTTGACATAATACCGTGGTATGCCGTTTTTGTGACATTTTTGACCTTTTTTATGACATTTTTTACATTATCCCGCCATATGAGGTTTTTGTGACATTTTTGACCTCATCCCGCGGTATGACGTTTTTGTGACATTTTTGAAATGATTCCGCGGTATGACGTGTTTGTGACATTTTTGACCTCATACCGCGGTATGAAATTTTTGTGACATTTTTGACATCATTCCGCGGTATGACGTTTTTGTGACATTTTTGACATCATACCGTGGTATGCCGTTTTTGTGACATTTTTGACCTTTTTAATGACATTTTTTACATTATCCCGCCATATGACGTTTTTGTGACATTTTTGACCTCATCCCGCGGTATGACGTTTTTGTGACATTTTTGAAATGATTCCGCGGTATGACGTTTTTGTGACATTTTTGACATCATCCCGCCGTATGACGTTTTTGTGACATTTTTGACGTCATCCCGCGGCATGACGTTTTTGTGACATTTTTGACCTCATACTGCGGTATAACGTTTTTGTGAAATTTTTGACCTCATCCGGCGGTATCACCTTTTTCTGAGATTTTTGACCTCATTCCGCGGTATGACGTTTTTGTGACATTTTGGACCTCATACAGCGGTATGACGTTTTTGCGACATTTTTGACCTCATACTGTGGTATGAAATTTTTGTGACTTTTGTGACGTTTTTGACCTCATACCGCGGTATGACGTTTTTGTGACATTTTTGACCTCATACCGTGGTATGAAATTTTTGTGACATCTTTGACATCATCCCGCCGCATGACGTTTTTGTGACGTTTTTGACCTCATACCGCGATGACGTTTTTGTGACATTTTTGACCTCATACCGCGGTATAACGTTTTTGTGAAATTTTTGACCTTTTTGGAACATTTTTGACATCATCCCGCCGTATGACGTTTATGTGACATTTTTGACCTTTTTGTGACATTTTTGACATGATTCCGCGGGATGACGTTTTTGTGACACTTTTTACCTCATACCGCGGTATGACGTTTTTGTGACATTTTTGACCTCATACCGCGGTATGACATTTTTGAGACATTTTTGATCTTTTTATGACATTTTTGACATGATCCCGTGGTATGACGTTTTTGTGACGTGTTTGTGACATTTTTGACATCATCCCGCGGTATGACGTGTTTGTGACATTTTTGACATCATTCCGCGGTATGACGTTTTTGTGACATTTTGGACCTCATACAGCGGTATGACGTTTTTGCGACATTTTTGACCTCATACCGCGGTATGACGTTTTTTGACATTTTTGACCTCATCCCGCGGTATGACGTTTTTGTGACATTTTTGACCTCATACCGTGGTATGAAATTTTTGTGACTTTTGTGACGTTTTTTACCTCATACCGCGGTATGACGTTTTTGTGACATTTTTGACCTCATACCGTGGTATAAGGTTTTTGTGACATTTTTGACCTTTTTTGACATTTTTTACATGATTCCGCGTGGTATGACGTTTTTGTGACATTTTTGACCTCATCCCGTGATATGACGTTTTTGTGACATTTTTGACCTTATACCGCGGTATGACTTTTCTGTGAAATTTTTGACATCATTCCGCGGTATGACGTTTTTGTGACATTTTTGACCTTTTTGTGACATTTTTGACATGATTCCGCGGTATGACGTTTTTGTGACACTTTAAACCTCATACCGCGGTATGACGTTTTTGTGACATTTTGACCTCATACCGCAGTATGACGTTTTTGTGACATTTTTGACCTTATACCGCGGTATGACGTTTTTGAGACATTTTTGATCTTTTTACGACATTTTTGACATGATCCCGCGGTATGACGTTTTTGTGACATTTTTGTGACATTTTTTACATGATTCCGCGGTGTGACGTTTTCGTGACATTTTTGACCTCATACTGCGGTATGACGTTTTTGTGACATTTTTGACATCATCCCGCGGTATGACGTTTTTGTGACATTTTTGTGACATTTTTTACATCATTCCGCGGTATGACGTTTTGGTGACATTTTTGACATCATCCCGCGGTATGACGTTTTTGTGACATTTTTGACATCATTCCGCGGTAGACGTTTTTGTGACATTTTGGACCTCATACAGCGGTATGACGTTTTTGTGACATTTTTGACCTTTGTGTGACATTTTTGACCTCATATCGCGGAATGACGTATTTGCGACATTTTTTTTTTTTTTTGTCTGCATTTATACTCAATGTTTAACACCACAGAAGGGGTCAACTTTAATGAGATCAATGCATATTTTAGTCTTGCAGCAAAATATATTAATATTTAGTGCGTGTGCGTGACCATCACCAGCCACCTCTGGAGGCTAAACTGTCATTCTTTATTGAATTTTCCTATCATGAGCCAGAGGGGGCAGTGCAGCACCTCAGTGAATTGAGGGGGAAACAAATGAAGGACAGGGCAAGACAAGACGAACAGGGAGGGTACAGATAGGCAGTGCTATTTGAATCCCATGAGATTGCTGTAAAATGCAGTGTCATTCCCAACCACCAATCCCACATCTGAAAATTGGGAACAACTAATCAACACATAAACAAATTGGAGACCAGAAGTCCTGACAGTACACAGAGTTAGGATGCCAGAAGACCGGAGTGAGAGAGAAATTTATAGAGGGCGTGAGTTTAGTGCAAAGTCTGGAAAGTGACTCCACACCATCAGGCGGGTCCCATCAGCTCTCAGACACGGGACTCGACAGGAGTTGGTAAGCCCTGACCCAACATGCATGTGTGATGGACACCAAAGCCCAGAGCGACTACCACAAGTCAGCAGGGC